>JBAMYA010046167.1:0-11194 GCA_037176975.1 Arrhamphus sclerolepis | reverse complement strand
CCCCCCCCCCCCCCCCCCCCCCCCCCCCCCCCCCCCCCCCCCCCCCCCCCCCCCCCCCCCCCCCCCCCCCCCTTGCTCTTTGAAACAAAGAACAATGCAAAAATCTTTGAGTCAAGTCTTTGACTCTCAGAATCTGTACATCCAGCTGAATGTGATGGTTATTAAAAGATGGACGAGGTGCTCAGCTCACCATGACATCAGCTGAAAAAGGAGACGAGTGAAACTATAGAAGATAGACAACGTTGATTCTATGAAATCATTTAGGACAATCTGAGACTGAAATCAGACAGACAGGGCAAATATGCTCAGTGGACAATAGGACTTCCCCCCAGCAGCCTAGGCCAATAGTAGCAAAACTAGGAGGTGGTCTAAGAGACTGCAGAGTTAACGGCTTTATCAAAAAGGAAGGTCTTAACTTTAACCTTAAATGTAGAGAGGGATCTAAATTAACAGATCAGCTCAAGAGTGCCTCCCAGATGTACCTGGGACCAATTACAATACAGTTTATACAGTTTTATCTGAATTAAGAAGCAGGAAATTTCCAGTCATCCAGGTCTTCACATAGTTAATGCATGTGTCTAATAAGGCTATTTGATTAGCTTCATGCTACTGCAAGGATAAATACAGCTGAGTATCATCTGCATAGCAATGAAGATTTATGTTATGCTTGCTAATGATGTTTCCTAAAGGAAGCATGTATAAAGAGAAAGGTTTTGGTCCAAGAACATCACCTTGTGGTACTCCACAGCCTACCTTAGTACGACTAGAACAATCATTATTTACAAGGACAAACTGAAATTGGTCTAATAAATATGAAGTAAAACTAGAGCTAAAGCTGTCGCTCTCTTCATCCACATGAATGTTGAAATCACCAACTATGATGACCTTATCTGCCTGGAGAATTAGATCTAAAGTGAGATGTGACAAGTCACAGAGTGAAGAGTGGAGTTCATGGGCGAGCTGTGAGCTTCAGACTATTACACATTTGTTTACCATGATATTTACTTGACTTTACCACATGTTTAAGTTTCTTAACTCTAACTTGAGGACTATAGGTACAGTCACGCAATACTTGCTGTAGCTCGGCAACAGCAGAAAAACAAGAATCACAGGCTTATTAGAATCACATCATGAAAAAAAAGAGCAGTATAGGGTTTACCTAAGTTTTTGAAGGATTTAAGATAAATTTATGTAAAAAGACCAAAGATATGAATGTATTATGTCCTGTGAAAGGCTGATGGGGACATATACTGCATAAACAGTGAATGCTACAGTTTAGTTTTGACAGTGACACGTCCTGTAAATCAGAAATGGACAGCTGGAAACATGCCTCAGGGGGACAGCAGAGGAAAGGAGTGATTATATAAAATTGAGCTGTGCCCCTCTGCAGCTGCACTGACCTCACAGAGGTTCTGTACGACTGTTTGGGTGTTAAGTGAGATTTATCTTTAGAACTGGATGGACACAGAGGCAGTGATGTTGCCATTCATGTAGTCTGGCATACCCAGAAACGTAAGATCAAGTCATCCTGTTGTAGACCATAAGAAGCGGGATCGGTCCACTTGGCAGCACCGAGGGCTCACTGGTCTGTACAGGAAGCCAGTTTAATTGCAGTCCCTCGAATGGCCACTGAGGCTCGGCTCCATAATTAAATCAATCCATGACCTCCATGTTAAAATGGACAAATTTTTCAGCAGAAATAAACAGTTTTGGTCCTATAGCTCAATCAGATTTCCACCTGTCTTTGTTTTAGAGGCGAAATGAGAATGCATGATGGATTTGATCAGACTGAATACCAGGGGCGGTGGCAGAAATTGTAAACATTCGGGGCTTAAGCCCAGCCTAACTGGGGAGGTCCAGGGAAATGCTCCCCCATGAGAATTTTTGAAAAAAAAAATAGTAAAATTAAGACTTAACATATGAGGACGACAAGGCGATGATAGCTTTTTATAGTTCTAATTAATCCTGCAAAATGGCAGCATACAACAACTTCTCTCTCGGAACAGTTTGAAGGTGTTAAGACATGTTTGCAGGAAGAATGGGACAAAAAAAACAACTGAAACTCTTAATCACCTGGTATCCTTAATTTCATAGGTGTGCAACAGTATAGAGTTGCCATTGTCACGTATCATTTTGTTTCAAAATCCTTTAACCTTCTATTTTGGGGACAGATCAGTACTGCAGACAGGTCAGTCCAACCCAGTAAGTTTGTCCCATAAAAACCTTTTCTTCAGTTTCCATTTTACGTTACACCCAATGACCCCTGTTCACTGCATAAACAGAGACTCGTGTGGAATCATATGAACTTATTTTGTGGAGACTGAAGCTCTGTAGGATGGCTGAGAAGTGGCCGGAGGTGTCTAGTGTTTGTTCTTTAGTGTTCAGCTGGGTGGCTCAACTGCTCTTTCATCACAGAACTGTTTACTGTGCTCTGTTTTTGTTGGGTTTTGTGGTCACCCTGGGTGGAGCTGGGTCATCCAGTTTGTAGTGGACTGTATCTTTAGTCTGCTGCTTTGAGATGAGATCAACATTGTAAGTGTATGAAGTATGATTTTTATTTATTTGATGATTGAAGTCTGAGTTGAGTCATGAGTTTGTGAAGCTTGAGTTGGACTTATGTCCAAGGTAACCATCTTGGTGGTGGGGTTTAGTGCCTCGGTGAATGTGGGACCTCTTGGTGGGTTTCCATTAGCAGGTCTCTATATAGCCTAATTGGGTATGCTAAAAGCAGATTATGTTGTTCTGCTGTCTCGATGTCCCCTTTAAGTACCAGTAATCTTTTATTTATCATCACCACTGCAGTGTATGCAAGCAGCTTTCTCAGCTCTTTCAATATTGACCTTATCTTGTTTTTTTTTTTCTTCTTCTTTATCTCTGTCCCCTCTTTCTTCTTTTATTTATTGTTTGATAAGCTGTGAAACTGGTGCATTGCCACCATCAACTGCTATGGAGTAGTTGCTTGTCAAGTCAGTGGAACCAGCCGAGTCGTCACAGTATGGAGCCACAACAGCTGAAAAAGACAGAGGAAGTGGTCGGCCCTCTTACACTTCTAACATCCTAGGTTCTACGCTGGACCCTCATAAATGCAAACCTGTCTCCTCTTGTCAGTGGCGCTTCACTTCTAACATGATCCCTCAAGCCAAACTAGTCCTGGTGAGGCACCAGACAAAGTATTTCAAGAAGATGCCCAGACACCTCGCATGGATTCAGTATATCAGTGCTTCATCTGGGGACCAGGCGAGAGGTGGGAGAGGTTCATAGGTGAGCCAACAAGTTGGTGGTCCAACCTTTGCCCATGGGCTCTGGCGGGGTTATAGTTGGGCTCACATAGGTGGACAGCATGGGTTCTGGAATCAACCTCTTGAAGGGGAACTGGACTTTATTCCAGTCTGGGGTTGCCCTTGGTGGATGTTTTGGTACTTAACTGCCGTCAGCCATTCACATGCTTGTTATGCAACAAATTTGTGTTTTCCCTTTCATGAATGATGTCGAAATGATGATGGACGTGCAGAAACTCTTGAATTTTTCTAGATTAATTTCTGTTTTTGCAACCATTCTGGCCAAAATTGCTTTTTTTATAAACCAACACAACTCTTGATTTGTCATGTAAGTGAGTAAGTTTTTTTCAGTTTTCATCTGAATGCCTTAACAAACGTGTCGTTTATGGGAGTGTTCATACGCTTTTACTTGGCACCAGGACGGCCCAGGTCACACGTCGACGATTGATCTCATGATTGTCTTAGTAAGAGAGGAGCCGACCTGTTAACTAACCACCACTTGGTGCCAAATTGGATCAGGTGAGAATCCTGGGAGGAAGTAGAGTGTACTCGCTTGATGCACCCAAGCATCTGGTGATGATCTGCTGGGAAGGTTTATCGGATATCCCGGTCCAGGTTATCTTCAGCTCCCATCTCTGGCAGAGCTTCTTCCTGACATTAAGAAGGTGTCCGAATGTGCCGTGTTTGGGGTCCAGCAGTTACAGGCCTGCAGCTGAACAGTGGCTGTTGCCAATCGTGGCGCCAACCTACAAACCTGTCGGAGGACAACTGAAATGAAGGGAGCGAGAAAATGATTCGCTTGTGAAGGAAACTCTCCCTAATGTGAACATTTGATGTTGCAGAGAGATACCAGTGTGCTCTGGTGCATGGTTTCATGGATTCTTGTAAACAGGCCAAGAAGACATGAGACTCTGTATCTAGATCAGTTGAAAGTTATGAAATCAAGGCCTGCTACACTTGATCAGTGTCCACTAGCAGTCAAGCAATTAACATTCAGTTAAATTCTGTGGCGTTCACACATTCAGCTTTACTGTAGGCTTTGCTAATTAAAGAAAAATTCATGGGTAATGTGAAGACAAACAAATTGAGGCATGAGTCAACAAAAAAATTGCTCCTTAACATTCCAACCGATATGAAGGGTCATTGAGTTTTACCAGTCCGAAATTTCAATCAGGTCAGTTAGATTTTCTTCAGTCAGGAGAGAACAGAAGCAAAGAAAAATCACAACAACAACAACAACAAAAGAGATTTTGAAGGAGAAAGCACAGCTTTGTGTTGCATTTTAAAAGCAAAAGTCCCTGATACAGATTCTTCCCTGCAAATAAAGTCAACTGAGAAAATAACTGGCTGCTTTTCACACAGCGATGAATACCTCATTGTAGTACTTATTATATAAACACCATCCATAACAGAAAAAAAATGTCTGAATATGTGTAAAGTACAGTATTTTAATAGATGTTGTGTATCACACTGCAGGAGATGAGTCACAGAGAAAACACAACTTTCTCTGCGGAAATGAAAATACTCAAGCAGGATATTTCAGAGAAATTGGCAGGAAGTAATAATGAGGATTAGTTCTTTTGGTTGCAAGCCAATATCAAAGATTTCTTAACATTTTAAATTTGATTTTGGTTAATTATTTAATCAGACGGTCTCACTGGATTGTAAGAGAGAGTGGTGCTGCAGGCATTAAAAAACATGAGAAATAAAATAAACTTATAAGCTTATTAAACTGGGTCATCATCATCATCATCAACAAAAATTTAAATAGAATTAAAATAAAATAAAATAAAATAAAGTATGGATCTGAATGAACTTGCTGATAATGTATCGCAGTTGATCAAAGATAGAGCCCTGTGGCACCCAGTTTCTGATGGTTAATGGAGTTTTGTGCACCCTAAAGGAGAATAAACAGCTCTTGAAATAAGATAAATAACTTCCCCTGCCCACATTAGCTTTTCACACAAAGTCAGAACTATTTCCAGCTCAAAAAAACCACCTAATGATCTCAAAGTTTGAATTTTGATGCACTAAAATCCCACCTTCATCAACCTAGGAGAGAGCATCTGCAGACTGCTACTCTGACCTCCACTTCAGCTTTCAAGCACTTTAGTCCCAATTTCAAAAAATATATATCTGGTAGGTGTGGAAAGGAAAACAGGCTCTTTCAGTCTACCAGACAAGACTGTGAAGCTCTAAAAACATAAACTTGCTGCTCTCCCTCTGAGCTGCCTCTTATGTGAGTCCAAGAGGAGCTCATGTGATGTTTTCAGGCCTCTCGATGACCTGGAGGCACAGCTTGACCCTGGCCCACCCATACCTACTTCCATCAGCCACGACGGTCTTCATGAAGCTGCCGCAAAACAGAGGAAGTTCATACATGTTATGTCTTGTGTTTTTCCTTTTTTTTTTTTTTTGCATATTATTAGTATGTGAATACCACTGAGGGCTCTTGGCATCCCATTTGCAAGAGAGCTTTTTAAATCACAGAGGTTCGTGGGAGTGCTGCTTGTTTGAGGGCTCTGGGATCCATTCCAGGCCAGGTGTGGAGCAGCTGTCACCTGGGGTGAGGTCCTCCATGGAGGGTCACAGGCAGCTCCATCGCTGGCAGCAGACGCCCTTGCAGCCTCCCAGAGCAGAGCATCTTTCCTCTCTGCTCAGAACCACCCACATGTCCCTCTCGCTGATTCTTTCTCTGCTGTCTGTTCTTACCCTCCTACCACGTCTCCATCACACATTTCCGTCTTCTGTGCTGTCGCCATCGGACACTTGGACAAATGTTTTTGGCATAGGAGGCAGTGTTTTGAGCACTCTGGTATCAGGTCCAGCACTTGTGAGTTTGTTCTGATATACTGCGTGTGTGTGCAGGGGGGACGGAGCGTGAATATTTCATGCTTTGCTCAGCGCTGCCATCATGTGGTCAGTGGCAGTCACAATTTCCCACTTGAAGGTCTGAGTCAGTTTATTTCTAGATGCCAGTTTAGTCAAATACAGCAACGTGTAAAAAGTTAGTACTTCTTTAAATCCTTCGTTATTTTTGTCTCAGGTCATTGTAGATCATTTGAAAATACAACCTCAGACAAACAGGTAAACAACATGTAACTTTTCCAGTGTTTTATTATTTATCAATAGAAGTGAAGCCAAAATAAAACCCATATGAGCAATCCTAAGTACCCTCTTTGAAAATATTCAAGGCAGCTGTCAATCTTCCCAGGAGTGGAAATCCCAAGACATTTACTCCAAATATCAGGCAGTGCAATGCTCAGAGAAATATTATCATATCTTGGAACTGAACAAGTTTTTTTTTTGTTTGGAAGCGTCTAAGGATCGGGACACCTTGCAGTCACCAGACTATTTATTAGTTTACACCAGAGTATTCCAGAAACAAATGTGAGGACATCTGCCTGGCAGCCTGTGTAATCGTAGACCCATCTGGAACAACCCTGACATCCTGCAAAAAAAAAAAGAGAGAGAGAGAGAGAGAGAAAGAGAGAAAGAGAGAAAGAGAGAAAGAAAGAAAGAAAGAAAGAAAGAAAGAAAGAAAGAAAGAAAGAAAGAAATTCAAAACATTACCTCTTCCATACAAAGCCTAGAATGATAAAGCTCCAATATATCTGAAAAGTCTCATAGTTCCATACAGTCCCACTCCACTCCCTGAATGCAGGTTTATTTGCTGTTCCAAGAGTCTGTAGGTCTATAAAGGGTGGCAGAGCCTTTAGCTATCAGGCTGATGGAATCAACTTCCTGCCTCGATCTGTGAGGAACACTTCTGCTCTACATTTAAGGTGAGGCTTAAAATCTTTTGATAAAGGCTTTAACTCTGTAGTCTCTAAGACCATCTCCTACTTATGCTGCTATAGGCCTGGACTGCTGGGGGGAGTCCTATTGCACACTGAATATCTTCACCCTTTGTCTCTGGTCTCACTGTCAGACTGTCCTGAATCATTTAAATAGCATTAATGTTGTCCATCTTCTGTAGACTCCCCCTTTTCCTTCTGCAGGTCCCACCATGGTGATGTTGGGTCCTACCATGGTGAACTTGGGTCCTACCATCCTACCATGGTGATGTTGGGTCCTACCATAGTGAACTTGGGTCCTACCATCCTATCATGGAGATGTTGGGTCCTACCATGGTGAACTTGGGTCCTACCATCCTACCATGGTGATGCTGGGTCCAGGCTATAACAGCAGCACAGTATTTCAGTGATTAGCACTGATAGTACACAGCAAGAAGATTCAGTTGGATTTTGGTTCAGCTAGATCTTTATGTGTGGAGTTGAAGACCCACATGGATGAGGCGGTACAAATTTTTGCATGACAGAATACATCAAGGGATGTTTTAACATTTCACGAATCACGACAACAGCGGTTCTCAGCGAAGACAAAAGAAAGATGTGAAAACAGCTAAGCAGAAACAGTCTGGTTAGATGGTTCCAAACATTTTCTTTTATGAGGCAAAATATTTAATTATTGCCAAGGAAGAGCAGCTGTTTTTCTGTAAAGACAGACCAAAGCCAGAGAAGCTGTGGGTTTCCACCTCTGCCCAACATAACCAGATGGGAGAAACATCATTCAGGCAATCAGTTATCAGAAGAAGATGAGGAGCATTTCTTGAAATGCAGAATACTCTTTTCACAAAAGATTAAAAACTGATTCTCATGGGTTTCCCCTTCAGTGGCAAAGTATGTGACGGCAGTTACCAAAAACAATCACTGAGGCCAGAAGTTTTATTCGTCATTAGGTGTAAATTAGTCTTCAGCTCAAGAAAACAGAAATGCTGGTGTGAACTATACTTTGCATAAAGAAAATTTCTGAAGACATATGATCAAGAGTAGTTGATTTACAAGAGACTGAAAAGGGATTCAAAGTCTTCTCAAGGTCTTTAGGCATCCTTCAGTCCATAAGTTGGATGAACTGTCTAGAAATGAACACAGTTTTCTTTTGAGGCTGCCCTTCCTAGAGGTGGACATCCAGTCAATACTTCAATGACAAAACAATGACTTCAAAGACAAAACAAAGAGACCTCAGTGAGGTAAAGAAGATAACACTCCTGCATGTCTGAGGTTTGCCAAAGATATGCAGTTTTGTTTTGCCAACGTCACAAAAATTGATTTGTTCAGGAAGAAAACTCATCGTTGTGTGGAGCAAAAAGAGCACAGTTCACTGATATCAAAATGTCCTCTCAGTGGTGAAGTATGGTGGAGGAAGCATCATCATTTGGACCATTTAGTTCCCAAGTTTGCCAAAATCTCCTCCAGGATGATACTAAGAGATACTGAGAGAGCTCATCAAAGTCACCAGAGCAGCCAAAGAGGTTCAGCTAGAAATTATTCATACACGAGTGTTAGTAAGGTAAAGATCAGGTGATATTTTATAACAAATGTCACGCCATAAACAACTAAATTCCAAAAGGTTCACTTACTTTTTTGACAACTGTATGGAGCTGGACATGCAAATATAAATGAGTTCAGACAAACCAAACAAAAAACTGTATAAGAAGAACTGGACAAAAGCCTGTGACATCACCCGTAGTTTTGTTTATTTGTTTTTTCCTGTAGTGCATTGTTGTCATGTTCCAAGCAAGACTGAGAAGCCGACTGAAACACAACCACCTCATTTAAATCAGTCTGGCTTTCTTAGCTAGTTGCCAACATATGTTTCTAATTAATGCTACTTATATATTTATTCTAATCAAATCTGTCCAAACATCGGCATTTCAGCACCATCCAAAACGAGTGCTGTCGGTCAGTTCCTGCTACTCCTCGTCTCAGCTCTGGTTTCATTGGTTAGTAGTCGGGTTAAGCAACTTAGAAAGCTCCTGAAATGGTCTGAGGTCAAAGTCACCAGACCGAAGACTCTGCTGCTGCAAGAGGTAAAAACTGATGAGCTAGAAACAGTCCAGCTGGTGTCCTCTGGTTAGCCATGATGGGAGTGTTTCCATTAACAGGAACAGATCTGAAAAAGAGGCCTTGAGGAAAACTGTTCCTGTGATGGGACAGGTACTCAGCCCTGATAAACTTCTAGATGGAGGTTGGTGGTGTTGACTCTCTGACTGGGTATGCATGGGCAGGAGATGCAGGAGATGATGTCACCGCTAGTGAAAACACACCTTTGGATTCAACCTGGAAGTTGGAGCGTTGCCTCATGCATCCATCATGCTAGTCACATGACTGGTCAATCATCTGCTTGAAGGCAAAACAAGACCAAAACTCCCACTCATGAAGAACAACCCAACCAAACCCGGGAAGTAGACGGGCCCTAACAGACCACAGATGCTCTCTATTCTGCATTTCAGTCAGGACGAAAGCCTGAGAAGGTTCATTTTAAAAATGCAGACATCTGACTTACTTCAAGAAAAGTCGTGGTTATGAACCTGCGGTCCTTAAAATAATATTTGCCTCCAATTTTCTTTCTTTCTTTCTTTCTTTTTTATAAACTGTATTATTCAATATGCTGCTTATTAACCATGATACAATCTAAACCGCAAGCTCTGTGATTTGTTACAGGCAGTAAAAAGAATTCCTGAAGACTTTTCTGCATTTTTCTCTTGTTTATGATCAAAATCACCACTTTGTGTCTGCTCACAGTTTTGTTTTTAACCACAGCCACTGTAAGGTTTTGGTTCAATAAACCAAAGTTTTACCTCAATTCAGGCCGATTACAACATCAAACATGGAACAATCTAGAAAAAACGGTAAGTTAGAATTTGTATAATATGAAGTAGAAGTCCGACAAAGCCACAGCTCTCGTTAGGAGGGTCGGGCAGCTGCTTTGTCTGGCTGATGTAATCTGATAACCGCAGCGCTTCATTTAATTACACAAGAAGGAAATGAAGAGCGGGGAATTAAATGTGGCACGAGAAAATAAAAGTCCGCTGACTTAAATAATTGTCACATCCAGTTCAAACTATTTATTTCAAATATGTAAAAAAAGAACAAAAGCAAGCAAAATAATTCCCAAATGAAAATGAAACTATACCATTGTAATATATATAGTAGATACCAAATTACACATTCATTACTCATTTATTTACCAAAGCACATCACACCTGAGTCCAGCCAGGCCCCGCGGCCGCTCTCCTCCTCCACCAGGCTTGGGTCCAGTCTGGGTCTCTGGTAAACCATGTCATGGATGAGGAGGCTTGATTTCTGACATCCATATGGGTCATAAATTGCTCTTTGTCTGGCCCATCCCCACAACCAATTCTTTTTGATCCTACCAGTCCCACCAGAGGTAATAATCCCAGATAGCATTTCTCCTGGGATCATTCAGACGAGCAAATCCCTCCATCATAATAAAGATATTCAGGCTCTGTCCTAGGCGTGGTACACTTGACCAGCTCTTTTCCTGGAGGGGGCATCAGAGTTTGCCTGGCAAGGTCACATGTGCTTGGTGGACTTTATGGTTGTGTCCTTTGGGGTACTTTGTTGGAGGAGTATGTGATCTTCGGGTTCGGGTTCAGTCCCTGTACAAATAGGGAGAGTGTTTGGTCTGCACTGCCGGTAGTAAGTCGGATTCCAGGTGGGAACTGGACTTCATGAAGGCTGTCCTCTGTCAAAGATTCTGTTCACAACTTTTATGGAAAGAATTTCTTGGTGCAGTCAGGGATTCTTCAGCTGTGCTTTATGCAGACGATGTTGACCTGTGATTCTCCTCAAACCCGGAGGGGATCCTGTGGAATGTACTTGTGCCTTTTAAAGGTATCTTTTACACATATATTCTTTAATAGTACTTGTGCCTTTTAAAGGTATCTTTTACACATATATTCTTTAATACTGGCTTACATATATCAGTTTGCACAACATATATTAGACTAATGCTGATTTGATGTGTGCCGCGACCTGGGAGTACCGTTGACCTTGAGGCTGGAGAATGTGCAGGAGGATCTCTCCCCCTGCAATTGTCCCAAACAGATA
>JBAMYA010046166.1:0-11194 GCA_037176975.1 Arrhamphus sclerolepis | reverse complement strand
ATACATCTCTGTAAAAGTACTGCAGTAGTAGAGAGAATACTACAGACACAGTGGAATCATTGAACAAAGTTTGTAATGTATTGATGCAAAACACTACAGTACAATCACAACGCAGGTTTATTTGAATCAAAGCAGAAATAATTAGCTATGAAATTGAAAAGAAAAGACAGTACTGTAAAACATCAACTAGTTAGATCATTTTAAGGAAATGAATACACTCATTTGAAATGTAATGTGTGAATTGCCTTTTAAAATAGAAGTACTTTGATGTTAAGTTGTGTCATATTGAGCAGGTGATTTTTGTTGAATGAACAGTTTTATTGAAGTTTTATGTGTATTGTATCTAAGCAATTGAGAAAAGGGTTAGAGTTTTGAAAAATGTGCATTTTGATCATTGCTTGTGAGTTTTGTGTCTAGAGTTGTAAAAAATGACATCAAGGTTCTGAAAATAGTAGCAAAGTGATTGTAAAAACTGTATTTCAGAACTAATTCAATGGTTTCCTCACAAATATTCTACTAAGAAAAACTTCAGGATGGTCTTTAAACGCTCTCTCGGGTCACACAAAATTAAAAGGCGGGCTGGATTTGGCCTGGATGGTAAATGTCATTAAATGTAACACTACGCCAGTTGACCATTGTTAAACTTGAAGCGGTTCCTCCAGTCCTCCGTCCACTGTCTTCAGTTTTCTGAGCATTGAAGCTTTTCTGGGTCACAAAGGCAGAGAGAGATTTAACTTCCCTGGTGCCACGTTGGAAAAACCCTCGTTATTAATAAAGCCTTAAAACCCACGGGACGCTCTCTGCTCCCCCATCAGCCTGTTCTCCTATAATTGACTCATTAATTGACTCATTTAAATCTGTCTAATTATTTAATGAATTTAATTCAATTTAGCTGATTGCACACTTCTCATTTAGCATCAACCAATGGTCCTGATACTGATAACTTTGTAGAATGAGAGCAGGAGAAGGAACGAATAAATACGTTTCATGTTAATAACCTCTAATAGATGAAGCTAATTACTGAAGTAAATTGATAATTTCATTTTAATTGATTTAAGCCAGTTAAAAGGGCACGCTGCCAGCTTCGTTAGCCGTGAGCACTTTATCTGGATGACAGTAATTGAAGGTGAACACTCATTTCTTGTCTTTCTCTGCCTTATAAAGGCGCTGAAGACATCCATCATGACTAATGAGCGCTGCTGTAAAGCGTAATAGAGAAATATCCAGAGTGAAGTCTGGCTGAGCTGGAACGATGAGAGCTGATCAGAGCCAACTTCAAGCAGGGCCAGATGTTTCCACCTGAAAATCAGTTGCTCTGAAGAGCTGAAACAACCAAACATCCAACAACGTTACGCTCACAGGCTCTGCTGTCGCTCGTTTGGAGCTCCAGAGGAAGTCAGAAGTCAGAGATGGAGCAGATCAAAGGTGGACCCATCAGTCTGGTCCACACTGACCAGCTCCACCCGCCACGGTGCCCAGGAAGGTTCTGGGATCAGTTCTTATTGGGCTCAAATAAAATATGGAAAGACAACTTTATCAACATAAAAATAAATAAATGAACGTATGAACGAACAAATAAATAAATAAAAATAGTTCCACTACTGCAAGGATGTCAAACTTCTGGACCCCATCATCACCATGGTTACCATTTATGGGCCACATCTTCGCCATAGTCACTGTTAAAGGGCCACACCATCACCGTGGTTACTGTTAAAGGGCCACTGCATCGCCATAGTTACTGTTAAAGGCCTGTTTGTTCTTTATATTGTCAGATTTACCACTAGTTCCTGGACTGGAATTTATGTGAAAAAAAAAAAAAAAAAAAATTGCAACATTTTGACCTAAAATTACAACAGTAATTTGGCCTAAATTGGACTGTGGCGGTCAAAACTGTGGTCTCCAGCAGCGTGGACCTGAACCTTCCAGCGGTCGTTAAAGGGATCATTCAGATCATTCATTCACGTCTTCCTTCAAACAAACATGGCGTACTACGGCGCCCTGCAGTTGGTTGAGTCACATCTTCTCTCTCCTGGCACAGGTGAAAGCAGATGTCGAATATTCTCGTTTTTCTGTTTACGCCAACTCTTTGGCGTGTTAAGGTCAGGTTAGACGCGGTCTAGCCAGTTCTCCAGGCCATCCCAGATACTGCCATGGGGTATCCCAGTAACATTCTTGTGTAATTGTGTTTCCGCAGGGGTCCAGGTCCAGTTCCAGTCCCCTGTGCCTCATCCTCAGCCTCAGTTCTGTTCTGCTCTGTTTCTTAGTTCTTGGTGGTCCGTCATGTTGCCTCTCGTCCTCTCCAGATTAATGTTTTAAGATTTTCCTGCTCTGGCAGCGCTTTTGGTTTCAGATTAAAGGACTTTTCTTCGCTTTTAAATGTTGCAGTTTACGCTTTCATGATGCAGGAATCTATTATCAACACCCGACTACATTATGTCTGGAGCCATGTTTCAGCGTCACTTGTCATTCAATAATCTCATCAATCTTTTGTTATCTGAGGAAACAGCTGCAGAAGATGCAGTGCTGGGATGAAGGAAGACCTGTTAGCTCACTAGTCATCCTCTTATTTGTCTAATTCATCTTAGTTTCAGTCTTCTTCTGTCAGGAAATGAGCGAGCAGCAGCGCTTCAACCGCTGTGTTTGTGTCTCAGCTGATGCTAGCGGGGTCAGGTTCAGAAGATGATGCAGCTCAGCAGGAGATGTTGCTGCCTGGTGAGAGGTGTTTGTACGGTGGAGAACAATCCTGAACTTCAGCGTCCATCATTAAATTCTAACACAGAAACACTCCCCTTTAAACTTTTATAGTCTCTGCTGAAAGCTGCAAACTTCTTCCCTACACCTGAAAACTTTCTGAACAAAGTCTTTTCTTTTAAACTCCTCAAATACTTCAGCTGCTACTTTTTGTCTCAGTTTTTGTAGATTCACACTTCAGGGCCAGATTAAAAAAAACAAAAACAAAAAGAAACAATTGATTGAGGGTGTAATTCCATTTGAAATATGACAAAATATTTGTCGAGACATTTTTAAGGTATTCAGTTCGAAACACTGGAGTAGTACTGGAGAATCTCTGAGAATGTTTGGTTCAAGGATGCAGAACTTGCTCTTCTGAGGTTTCCAGACTTTTGTTTTTCTGCTCAGATGTTCTTTAAAACCAGATGATTCGGTGCAGTCAAAGTCCAACGTGCAACGTGCTGCCACCCAGTAGGATGTGTTGATGTTCCGCTTCTACATGTTCCCAGTTCCAGTGATGTTTGGACGTGTTACACTGTTTTCCATCATCTTTCCTTTTAACACTCAGTCAGCGTTTGGGAACTGAGGACACTGATTGTTGAAGCTTCGTAGGTGGAATTCTTTCCAATTCTTTCTTGATGTCCAACTTCAGCTGCTCAACAGTCCGTGGTGGCAGACAGGTCTGGACTGCAGGCAGGCCAGTCTGGTACCTGCACTCTTTCACTACAAAGCAGAATGTGTCTTGGCATCATCTTGCTGAAATAAGCAGGGACGTCCCTGATAAAGACATGCTCTAAAGATGTTGCTCCAAACCTGGATGGACCTTTCAGCATCAATGGAGACTTCACAGATGCGTTAAATCGCCATGTCATGGACACTAACAACCCCGCCCCCCACCTCATGCCACCACAGATGAGCTAGTTGGCCATGGACACTAGCAACCCCGCCCCCCACCTCATGCCACCACAGATGAGCTAGTTAGCCATGGACACTAACAACCCCGCCCCCCCACCCCCCCACACACACACACACACACACCTCCTTTGTCTTGTCTTATCTTGTCTTGTTGTATCTTATCTTATCTTGTCTTGTCTTATATTATCTTGTCTTGTCGTATTGTATCTTGTCCTATCTTGTCTTGTCTTATCTTGTCTTGTCCTATCTTGTCTTGTCTTATCTTGCCTTGTCTTGTCGTATCTTATCTTATCTTGTCTTGTCCTATCTTGTCTTGTCGTATCTTATCTTATCTTGTCTTGTTGTATCTTATCCTATCTTATCTTATCTTGTCTTATCTTGCCTTGTCTTGTCGTATCTTATCCTATCTTATCTTGTCTTATCTTGTCTTGTCCTATCTTGTCTTGTCGTATCTTATCTTATCTTGTCTTGTCTTGTCTTGTCTTGTCGTATCTTATCTTATCTTATCTTATCTTATCTTATCTTGTCTTATCTTATCTTGTCTTGTCTTGTCTTAAACTGTGCTGATATCAGATGCTTTTATATAACAGCATTAGAATCTAGTCTGATTCTAGTCCAGATTTCCTGCCAGTCCTACAACATGGCAGCTTTCCTGCTCTGTGAAGAAACAAAAGAGGCAACACCAGGCTGCTGGGAAGAATGTACCAGAACTGAGACAGAAATACAGCACAAGTGTTTTCATCTCTCAAGTGCGGCACATGATGCACAGCACTGATGCAAATACTCCCCACAAATCTCATCAGCAGCACTGCTAATATGGCCATGATGGTGTAGAAAGCCCTGAGCTTTAAATGCTGTCTGTTCCTACCCTCCTCTCCCGGCCCAGGACGAATCAGAGTGCAGAGAACAGAAATGCTGAAGAACGAGATGACAGCTACAGCAAAGGGGGAGAGAATAAAAGAGATGATGATGAGGAATGCTTTATTTGAAAAAGACAAGCAACCCATCCCTGCAAAGGAGAGCAGCCAAACACAGCCAATGGTCGTATTTCTGATTCTGATCCCTTTTGCCTTCCTCAGATCCAGGTAGGTGATGGGGTGGACGACAGCCAGGTAGCGTTCCAAACATGTCAGCAAGTGGAACAACATCTGTCCCGTAAAGATGATGGCAAAACAGTAAATACCAACCATCACCATCTCTGGGACGTCAGCTTGGATGCCGCAACAGCAGAGCAGAAACCCGAAGACGTTTATCAGCTCTATGATGACCATGTGACAGGCAAAGAGGTCGGAGTGGTTCATCACTGCTCCTGTACGCTGCTGCTGCCGCCATCGCTGATGACCCATGTAGAGGATGAAGAGGCAGAGAGGGAGGATGAAGAGGTTGTAGGTGATGGTGAGGGCAGTGATGTTCACAACGCCGACTCTTGAACTCCAGCAGTGTAGAAGATTGCTCATGAGTGAGTGTTGGGGAGGGACATGTGACGTGACATTCAACGTGTTAAATGACATAACTATGGACAAGGACACAGAAAGAGAAGGAGACAGAAAGCAAAAAACAAACAAAAACATGTGAGACATGTGAATCATGTCTGTCTGATGTAGTGCACTAAGAAAATACTCGACTTACAGGACATATGGATAAAAAACACATTGGTTAACATAGATACTCATAACTTAACACCCCAACAATGCAATTATAGACAATATGTTTTCTTGAAGGATTAATTAATAACAGGATAGTAGAATTAGAAGATTTTTCAAAAACTTCTATAAAGTCTTGCAATTTTTCAACCTCAGTAATGAGTGAGAAGATGACGTTGTGTCGACTAAACCAAAGAAATTCTGCAAACGCATCAAAGAAGCAGAGCTGTGATAGGAGGTAAGATTTACAAACCAAAGTAGCTGAGAGAAAAATGTCTGAATTTAAAACCCAGTTCACCTACAGATGTTTCATCCACTCACTACGCCGTCTTATTCCTTTTCAGTGACACATGTCAATAATTGTTTCTGGTTCGTGGAGACTGCATCATAGGGAATACACACACAAAAAATAAATCTCCCCAAGAATAAAAAGGTAATTTTAATTTATATTTTAAAATCTGATATGATTAATCACGTTACAATCCACAATTAAGAGTTGCGCTTATTCGGATTGAATATAATTCAACAATAAGCATTCTGTGGTGATTTGATGAAACAAGTTTTTAATTTCCATTTGTTTTATTCCATCTCCTAATTTGTACAGTTACAAAAAAGTTGCATATGTTATTTTATATATAAATTGTTGACCACTTATTTACCATATGATGTTGGCATTATGATTAAAAGAAGCTGAACTACATATTTTATTCTTTAGAGTAAATTAAACTCATTATACTCACTTTCTCTGCAGTGTCACCTGAACTGTGCCTTTACTGTGAACTGATGTGTTCATATGCCAGCTCTTCAATGTGAGCAAATTAATTTGCATGTTTCATAGGCTGTACATACTTTTTAAAGTCATACAAACCATGCTGCTCTTCGTGCTTGATGCATGACACTGGGGGGCTCCTGACCACGTAGATTAAACATTAAATTAGACATTAAACAAATGAACTAGATACTCTATTCTGAGAATTCAGAGGTGTAGAGACGAGGAAGTGAAACATGGGATGCTTTGGAAAGTGGGACTGCATGTCCTTTTTTGGCAATTCTGCTGACTCTTAGAGACTAATCAGCGACATGCCAGGCTGTACCGAGTAATTGGATGATATAGATTTATTTCCAGGACCTGCTCATACATTATTCATCAACTTCACAAAGTGGAAGTTTGCAAGTGCAACTATTGCCGACAGTTGCTTGTCGGGGACGGGTTTTATGTGGTAGGTGTCATGTGGGGTTCCACAGGGCTCAGTCTTAGTGACCCTGCTTTTTTCACTTGGTTTGATTTTATTTGTTCATTGATTTTATTGTTGGACTATCAACCTTTTTATTTCAGTATTATTTGTATATACTTTTTGTATTGTTTAGCTCAAACACTTCACAGGAACAAGATAATTTAAGGATTCTAAGTTGAGTGTCAAACCTTCACCTTCATCCTTTTTTCTGTTTATAAAAAGCGTTTTCTGTGTCCCATTTCCCTGGTATCCTTTAGTGATGTCAGAGAAGTGGACCTTCAGCTGAAAAACATTGTGCATGATATTAATAAAGCTTGAATTGACATGTAATTCTGTTCTCTGATTTTTCCTTTTGGTGCATCAGATAAAGAACAAGAAATCCTAACATGTCTTACATTTTAATTGCACAACCCTTTGTTTCAAATATGGTTGTGTGAGTGCTTTACATATAAAGTTGTTATGGTATGATATGTTTAGTCGGTACAAAGGTCAGTGTGTGGGACCAATTTTCAGTTCTGACCCCACAAAAAAAGACGACGAGGATTTTGAAACAAAGACTGCAACAACAGCTACACTGTTACCTGCCTTAAAAGATCTTTATCAGGACGAATGGCACAAAATACAACTGAAAAACCTCAATTTGTGTCTTCAGTGCCAGAATTGATTTGAAATGTTGAAAGAATGTATGACAGGACTTGTTTTTCAATATATTGCTGCCATGAAATTCTCGAATAGGAGTATATTGACGCATAAAATGCTGTCAGTCTTTAAAACTTGTTAATCAAGGATTACTGTATTTTCCTTATCATCTCAGCTTTTTTTCTTTTTTGTTCTGATAAGGGTTGTATGTACCTGTCATTGTGATGTGTGACTTTCTATGACTGCAGAAGCGGCCACTCATTCAATAATATGACCCAACTCAAACAGGGACAAAGTCCATTATTTTATTAGATAATGAAGAAACGAATCCACACATGAACCAGTACTGGATTAAAAACTAATAAATTACTAACTTTACAATCTATCAAATGTGGTTGAGGCCAATGCTCCTCGTTCATATGAATCAAACAGAGAAAAACAAAAAAAACAAACAAACTGTGTGTTCAAACTTGACTCAAAGTCACGTATGAACAAGAAAAACAAACGAAAGGTCGACACTTTGCTAACTCAAGGCCCGCGGGCCACATCCGGCCTCCTATTTCATTTTATCTGGCCTGCGAGAGTGTGCAAAGGCAGACAAAAAAAATGTACATTAAGACTGTTGTACTATGTTGTTACGACTGTTGTAATTTTAGGTCAAAATGCTACAAAAAGTTAATAATTTTCAACCAAAAAAAAAAAAAAAAATGCAATTTTAAGTTAGAGTCACAATTTTGCGACATTTGTGATTTTACGATGAAAAGTCTTTCTTGCTGGGGGGGGGGAATTTTCAAACCTTCAAAATTTGAAATTTTACAAAAATAGTTGTTTTAAAAAAAATCAGCCTAAAGATGTCACAAGATGTGACATTGTGAAATTTGTCATTTTGCAACAAAATTAAGTTGTGCAATTATACGTGCCTCAATTCTATGACAAAAACTTGCAAATTTTGTAAAATATGAGATGTCATAAATTTGTCTTTTTATCTTTTTTTGTTTTTGCAACTAAGGCCAAGAAGTAGCAGGAAATCTTCATTCTCCTACTCACTAAAGTGACTTTCTGGTGACAGTTGCACATCTCCAAACAGCATTAAATGTGGCACAGACATGAAAACAGCATGTTATTATTTGGATTAATCATGGGACTGGGCTCTCTCAAAGCACATTAACTTTCCTGTTCTGTGCAGGAACAGAAAAGGAAGCACCAGGCTGCTCGGAAAATTGAAGATGAGTTCAGATGAAATTAACGTACAATTGTCATGTTGCTGTGACACACTCAGTACAGTTCGAGCCAGACCACAAGCAAGCCTCAACATCAGCACTCCCAGGATGACCGCAATGGTGCAGAATGCTCTCAGCTTCACTTTGTCAACTCGCTCTCCTTCCCCAGCATGCTCACCGGGGCCTGGGTGAAGCAAAACACGGAGAACCGAGACGCTGCAGAAGGAGATGACCATGAAGGCTGAAATCAAGAGGCTGAACTTCTGAATCACTATAAAGTCGCCGAAAAAAGTAAAATACATGAATACACAGGACAACAGCCAAACACAGCTGATGCTGACGTTTCTGATTCGGATCCCTCTTTCATTTCTCAGTCTCATGTGGGTGACGGGGTGAACGACGGCCAGGTAGCGGTCCGCACACGTCAGAATGTGACAGAATATTTGTCCGTGCCAGGTGAAACCAATGTGAAACAAACCTGCCCAACAGATGTTGGTGCTCCTCCTGTAGATGCCAGCAAGACACAAGAGGCTCCCAACAACACCAACAAGCTCCATGATGGCCATGTGGTAGGTGAAGCAGTCAGAGTGGCTCATCGTCGCTGCTGAGGAGGAGGAGCGCTTTTTCCACCACGTATGAAGACCATGGTGGAGGATGAAGATGAAGAGGGGGAGGAAGAGGAAGACGTTGATGAAGCTGAACGCTGTGAAAATGAAGGGGCTTGGTCCAGAGAAGAAGCACAATGTGTAGAAGCTGCTGGTGGAAAAGTTTAGAGGAAGAAGGGAGTCATTGGAAAACAAGGTTTTTCCCATCTGAAAGAGAAGAAGACATGAAAGTCAAAATAAATGTCTCATTTTACTGTAATCTTGTTCTTTTTAGGTTCCTGCTTTTACTGCTGCCAGCAAGCCCTTCGCTGCATGAGTCTTCCTCATTTGAACGCTTTCTTATATACTTTTAGAGCTATTCTCAGTCAAACGTCCTCATATTTGTCAAACCCACAACACTGAATAATTCTGAAATTAAAGTGAAACAATGGAACGTTTCTGGAAAACACAGTTTCCTAAAACACAAGATATTTAACTTACTTGCTATAACTTGCATAACAAGCAAATCAGCAAAGGTGTGAGGTCCAGTCATATGACTTGGACTTGAGTCAGACTTGAGTCGTTTGATTATATCAGACTCGACAGGAGACTTGCAACTAGACTTGGACTTTTACATCAGTGACTCCTGACTTGACTTGGACTTGAACCTGTTAAGTTAAAAATACTTGGTATTTTACCCAAAACAAAATGAAAATGCAGCATTTGAAAAGTGCGTATGAATCCGTTCATTTCACTCGTCACGTATTTTCAAGCATGTGTGTGTGAGCTGTCAGGACAGCCAATCAAAATATACCAGAAAGATAATTTCACTCTTTCAAACGAAGACAGTAGTTTGCAAATATGTTCCCACGATTCATTTAATTTGGGTACAAACACTAGACACTAGTTAACAAAAAAATCAATTATTCTTTCCATGCGGGTCACAAACCCCTTATGAGAAGCACAACAACAAAGTTGTGTACGTCGCCCGGATTGGCGTTACCGGGGCCCCACCCTGGAGCCAGGCCTGGGATTGGGGCTTGCAGGCAAGCACCTGGTGGCCGGGTCTTTGCCCGCGGGACCCGGCCGGGCTCAGCCCGACTGAGCAATTTGAGCGCCTCTTCAAGTGGGCTCACCACCTGCATGAAGGTCCATAAGGGGATGGTGCAGTGTGGTTTGGGTGGCAGTCGCGGCAGGGCCCCGACGACCCACTCCCAGGACAACAACTCTGGCTATGGAGACATGGAATGTCTGAGCTTGTGCGGGAGGTGGAGCGGTCGTCACTGCTCAGGCTGCTGCCCCTGCAACCCGGTTCTGGATGAGTGGAAGAACATGGATGGATGGATGCGGGTCAAGGATTACCGTCGGAGAAGGAGCAGCTCCCAACTTTATTCAACATTTGAAGCTGCACAAAGAACAGTAGGTGTTATGCTGTCTATCATATAAATGCTGCATTGTTAATAGGACTTTAAAGGACTTGTGACTTCACTCGAGACTTGACTCTGGACTTGGGGAGAAAGGCTTGAGACTTGTAAAACAATAACTTGGAAGTTAGTAAGGTCTGTTGAGCATAAAGCCAGGATCCGTAGGAACATGAAGGTGGCTGATATTTAGCCTAGCTGTATATCCATGGCAACTGATGCTGACCTCATAACCTGTTCATTCAGAGTTTTTGTGTAACCTTCACTGATTCTTCTCATGGCCATATCCCAGATCCAGTCATGCTGCAAACACCAAGATTCAGTGCTTCTGCCTAGATTAGATTAGATTAGATTAGATTTCCTTCGTTAGTCACACAGAGGGGAAATTTCCATGATTACAGCAGCAGAGAAGAGAGAATACCAAAATAGTAATATAAAAAATATAAACAATATATATATACTTTATTTTTTTAATTTTTATCATTGCACATCTTGAGATATTGGAGTGGTTGATATTGCACATGAATAGATTTAAGATGATGAGAGATTTAACCATCAAGTTCTTGTTGGCTGTTGAAAAACATCAAATTGTTGATTCATTCTTTTCAGCACCACATCTGTTAGTTAATTGTCATTCAAGTGAACCAAAAAAAATCAACTCCTTTGAGTGTGACAGACCTTTAGTCCAACCCCCCGACCACCACATATTAATATATTTTTATCCCAGATATTTGTATATTTGTGTCCCTGTCCTCCGTCTGTCCTCCATCCTCTCTGTCCTGTGTCCCTCCTCACGTCTTCCTTCAG
>JBAMYA010046165.1:0-11194 GCA_037176975.1 Arrhamphus sclerolepis | reverse complement strand
TGTTGAGGTTCTCTTTGGAGTGATGAGGATGGACAGGATCAGGAATGAATGCATCAGAGGGACAGGACATGTTAGACGTTTTAGAGAGTCAGAGAGGACAGACTGAGGTGGTTTGGACGTGTACAGAGGAGGGATGGTGAATAAATTGAAGAAGAAGAACATATTCAAAAGCTAAAAAAAAAAATTGAAAAAAAAGATGGTTCTTGAGATCCTCAGATCTTCTGGTAGATTGTTCCAGAAAAGTGGGCTGTAAAGTAAAAGTAAAATAGTAAAGCAGCAGTAAAAGGAGGTTTCACCATATGTTTTTGTTCTTACGCTGGGAATAATTAAAAATCTGCCACCTGAAGACCTGAGAGTCTGAGGAGGTTCATGAAAAGCAAACAACTCTGACAGATAAAGACAGAAACCATCACGAGTTTCACATACAAGTAAAATAATTAGTTAAATAAATTAGCTCAGTATCATCAACAGCTTTCAGATTTTTTTTTTTTGTTTTGTTTTTAACCATTTACTTAGTTATAGTCGTTGTTTCAGAAAGTTCCATGCTTTCTGGAAGTCTCTGTGGTAATTCATGTAATACAACACAAAAAGGGTTAGGAAAAGGTTTTGTGGTCATGGAAACTGTGTTTCTGTGTATGAATTCAGCTGTTTGTCTGCAGAGGGAGCAGAAGGTAATCTATGTGAGACCTGCAGACATGGACGGTGCAGATCCTAGAGGAGAGGCGGTCGGTGTGAGACCAGAGGCAGCACGTAGTCTGGCAAATGTTTTCCCTTCATGCAGATTTTCAAAGATGAATTCATCAGTGCAGTGAAACTGAGACTAAAAGCTCATGAAGACTGAATACTGAGACGTCACGGAGCTGCTGAGCGTCTGGACCGTTTCATCGTTTTACAACTACAGTTAATACGACTGAAGGATTGTGAGACAGCATGGTCCTGCCAGCCAACAAACTAAAACGAAGAGTACGGATCATGTGTGTCCATCTAAAACACATCCAGACAGCTGTTTCCATCCAGAAGATCTGATAAACATTTCTTGACATTTTTCAGACTTCCGTCACCACTTGGTGATGTTGACATTCCGTCTCACAACACATTCAGGCGCTGAGGAGTAACGATGTACAACAACACAGGGTGGTTCTGGTCTCACTGGTTCAAAATTACCCACATTTCATTCTCTGCTGGGGACCAGTCACAACTGGAGAAATGCCAGTCAAGAACCCATGCCCTCCTCTTCCTCACTCATGCCTGTTCAGTGTTTGATTTCATGTAACATGAAGCTGGATTTTGTTTAACCTGGCTAGATCTCCATGGTAACTAGCTCTAATTTTCTGTTGCCAGATTTAATTGTCTGTAAAACCCCTCACTGATTCTTTTCGTGATCATTAATCAGAACAAATCATCCTGAAAGGGAATTTAAATATCTGAATGCAGATGTGGCCAAATTAACCAAATTAAAAGCGTTTGTTTACAGATGTAACCAATTGATCAGCAGTGATCAAATAGGCCAGTTCTTGTCTGCTTTTAATACTCTAAGCTTTGATGCTGTCGAGGAATCTGAGCTTTTACCTCTTTTCTCGACAGCAAACATCATTATGACCCAGCGGTTGGAAAGGACGTTGTGGAGGTTTTTCACTGTAACAACAGAATAGCACGCAGAGAAATTTGTTTAAATCCTGTAATTTAAAAGATTTACATTCAGGGCAGCAAAGTCAATCCACCACTTAAAATAACATCATCCTTTAAAAGGAATGACCAGAGGTTAAAAATAAAACTAGCAAAGCACACAGCCTGCAGCTTCTGCTATTTTCCATCACTGACTGAGTTCATCTACGTGGTTCATTGTAGTTTTGTAGAATTAAATAATCTTATTTGACGTTCCTGTTCAGACAGGATGTGAATGCTTTTCCAACTGTTCACACGCAAAACCTGATGTCATGTCACACAATTCCACAACCTTTATCCTGTTTTTCTCCAAACTAAAAAGAAAAAAAAAAGTAAGATTGATAACTTCTGTCATATTTAAGTGCTGTCGAGCATTATATGATTAATAAACTAAAACAGTGTTTGTTCCTTTCAGATCAAAAGATGAAACGTATCTAACAGAAGGATCCAGTCACAGAAATGGCAGGTATGTAGCTTTTCTTTTATTTTTTCTTTTAGTCTGAAGAATCTCAGTGGAGATTAAACCAGCAGGTTCTGTTATAAGTAGGTGCAGTGAATCAAAAAGCAAATCTTGTCTGTGTAGGTTTCCAGGGTTCTGGACTCATGAGAGGAAGGATAATGTTCTGTCACTCTGCATCTGCAGTGCAGACTCTCTGAAAGTTCTGCTCTGGCTCTGCTCTTATAGAAAGGAGGCATGAACGATGTTTGCCATCAAAAATAGACTATTTGTTGAAATTCTTTTAGCCACATCGTAAAGAGAAGTCCAGATGTAACTAAAGCGTGGAGCACAAGGTCAGAGCAGCTGCTGAGGATAGAAGACCATGACTTCACCATGCGACCAGGATTTGGAGGTAAGATGGCTCAAATTATGGAGCTAAATGGAAAACTATTAACCATTTGTAACGGAGGAAGCTGGTGGTGAAGTCCTTTCAGAAAACGTCCAGACGAGCCGTTGGCTGTGTCTTTGAGACTTTACTCTAAATCTCAGCCCACGCCACCCACTCATACTGACTCGTCTGAATACGGGGGTGTCTGGCCCTGGCTTTGCCAGATGATGTAACAGTACAGGATTATTTCTGAGCCACGCTGCTGTAGGCCAATGATTAATTACTGTGCGGCCACAGTTCAATTCTATTTTATTTATATAGCATCTATTTACAACAAAGTCGTCTCTAGTTCTTCTCAGAAACCCAGATCATGACCCCCGAGCACATGGCAAAGTCTAACAGTGGCAAGAAAAAACCAGGACCAGGACCTGGATCAGTTCTCACAGCATTCTGGGAAGGTTTTTGTTTATGTAACTCAGTAACCCCAAACAGCAGATCGGCTCCAACATCCAAGAATTATTTGTGGAGGGCAGCAGGCAAGCCAACTGTCAGTCACAGCTGTCAATCATCAGCGGACACACAGATCACACCAAAGTCCTCTATAAGCCTTCAGCTCTAATTAACAAGGCAGGAACATCTATATGACCACGAGCACTTGCTTCAAGGGCCCATATGTGGCCATGTGCTTTAAGATACTTCTAAATTTGTTTCAGCATCAGCTTCAGTTTCAGTTTTATTTGTGTCCCTGTTGGACAATTAATGTTGCAGCAAACAGAAAACATAAAAAACACAATTAAAAGTCCAAGAGGGAGGAATAATACAAACTGAAACATCAGTAGCAGCGACTAAAAGAGCCCATAAAAGATGGAGAAAGTGCATATTATCAATAACTGCCATCACCATTATCATATGGGGGAAAAAGAAAACAAACAAAAAATATAAAATAAAATTAAAAATAACGATGGTTCCTGCATCATGGCAACGGTGAAGCATCCTTAGACCATCCAGATTTGCACTTGCTTGTCATGTAATTGAGGTCCACTTATGATTCTTCTCCAAAACGCTGCTGTGAAGAAAGAATGGTAGCAAACGATCCTTCAGGAGCAACTTCTAACATCCAGGAACAATGAGGTGATGATCCAGCATGCTCCAGCGTGATGGAGCTCCATGTTACAGGGCAAAAATGATGAAGTGGCTCAGAGATCATGGCATTTACATTTTTGATCCAGGCCTGGGAGACTGCAGTTAAACAAGCAGAAAATTACAATCAGTGATTAACTCAGGGCACTAATACAGCAAGAATGACTCTCCATAAATCAGGATTTAGAGAAATGGATATCCAGGAAGGCAGAGCAAGTTATATGAGGTTTGAAGAAAACTCTTCAACACGGTACAATGTGAATATTCACTCTTTTAATGCAAAAAGCCTTTGAAACTTTTGAAAAGCTTGTAAATTTTCTTCAGTGCAAACATTATCTAAGAATACGGAAGCAGAAAAGTTTGCAAGAACCAAAGTTTATATCACTACTAAAATGTTTGGATGTTGCTTGCAAATGACTTCAGCGCTGCCTGAAAGAAATATGCAAAAACAAAAACTACCTCATGTAGACGTGATAAATCACATGGTTGTAATAAAACACCCCTGTGCTTCAAAATAAGAGCTTCATTGGTTAACATGCAACAGAAGTGGGAATCTTTCAGCGTCAAAATCACTATAACCTTGCAAAACTGTCAGTAAAAACCCACAAAAAAGCTTATGTGCTAATTGTGATTTTTGAGCATTTAGGTGTGAGGAATTGTACCCCTCTGAGGGAGTTGATTACCTGCAGTTACCACTAGATGGCAGCACAGACAGGACAGCTCATCACTGCAGGAGAGCTGCTAAAGAACCTCCAGAAAAACAATAATCACATCAACAGAAGTCCTTTTTCAGAGATTCACAAAATGCGTCATAGTTAATTTGTCCATTTTAGAAATGCAGACAATAATGCAGCCAGATTTTTCAGAACTGTCAGTTAATTTCAATTAGGATTAGAGCACTCAGTCAGCTGACCATGTGGTCTGTGTGAAGGGAAATCTGCACACAGCAGCTTTTCTGAGGATTTGACAGAAGAGAACAGAAGTCATTGTTTCCATCAAAGCAGTTTGCATGAAAAGGAGTCATGACCTCCTAAAAAACCCAGATAATCCTAACAGTTAGAAAGGAGGTGGCGGCGTGACATCTGCACTCTTTCCTGCTGCATTCACATAACTACCATGGCTTTGTTCTAGGGCCTGCTGTCCCAGTTGGAGTGGACGTTCAGGTTGAAAGCCTGGATGCAATTTCTGAGGTTGATATGGTACGTGTTATCAACCATAAGGCATTTCTATACACTGATAGTTTAAACAATGCTGGAGGGAGAACACATCCTTTTATTCTCTTGAAGGATTTTACCATGACCTTCTACCTGAGGCATTACTGGAAAGATGAGCGTTTGTCCTTCAAAAGCAACACCAACCAGAGCATGACGTTTGATGGCCGCCTGGTGAAGAAAATATGGGTACCTGATATGTTCTTTGTCCACTCTAAGAAGTCCTTCAAACACGACACCACCACAGACAACGTCATGCTCCGAGTTTACCCGGATGGCAAAGTCCTCTACAGTCTCAGGTATGTGGGTCCGTTCCTGTCCAAGGGTAACTTCCTGTTGCATTGACTCCATGGGAAGCTGGAGTCGCCAGGCTTGGTACCATTATGGCATGTGACATTATAAATGAATATCTGTGACAATAGAATATGTGGAGTTGTGTTTGGAGCGCTAAATAATTGTGAAATAATCACAAGGACTTAAAGCACTTATGTCTAACTGGCCACCACCTCATGTTATGAGATTCTGAGGTGATTGTTTGAAAATGAAAGTGTTGCGTTTATTCAGAGCAAAGATTGAACTCACAATTTTGCACATTTTCAAAAGTCAATATTTTACAATAAAACATTGCGAGATTAAGTTAAAAAGTCACAATTTTACTTTTTTTTAAGTTAGATTTTACAGTCAAAACATGCAATTCTACAAAAGTAATGATTTACTATAAAAAGTTAGGATTTCATTTAGAAAAACTGAAAAAAAATTACTCTTAAGTTGGGATATTGTCAAAGCTCACAATTTTACATTACAATTTTACATTTTACGTCAAAAAGCGTTTACAAAAATCAATAATTTATGCCAAAACATCTGCAATCTTGCAAAATTCTCAATTTTAACACAACTGTTACTCCATAAAAAAGTTGTTTTGTTCTTTTTTGTAAAGTGTTCTCTTTCCTGTTGACTTGAGCATCGGCCCCCAAAAAGTGTCTGTGTGTGACCCAGACAACATTTGTAACTTGAATAACTGATAATAAATACAGAAACTATTATTTAACATTGTGTTAAAGAGTAGTTACATTTCTACAGTTTTACAGTCACAACTGGCCCTTTGAAGGGCCACCATGATGCTGATGGGGCCTGTGAAGGGCCACCATGATGCTGATGGGGCCCTGTAAAGGGCCACCATGATGCTGATGGGCCCTTTGAAGGGCCACCATGATGCTGATGGAGCCCTGTAAAGGGCCACCATGATGCTGATGGGGCCCTGTGGGTTTCCAGCTGCTCTGGCTCCTCCTGCATCGTTACTAATCAGTGGTTAACAATGTTCTGGGTGTTTGGGCCAGTTTTTTGTGCTTTTATTTCATAGCGGCTCCCAGCCTGGTACGAGACCTGCTGTCAATCAGAAGGAAAATGTTCTAGATTGAATTTGAAACGTTGTAACTTGACTTGATGTATTTTGATAAACGAAGAGCTGTTGCATTTGTTCATCAGGGAATAATCTTGCTCCTGCAACTACAAGGCATCAACAAATGCAAAATAAAATAAAATTTAAAAAAGCTACTTGACATGAGTGCAACGTGGTAATCTTGGTGACAGATATAAAGCCTCAAGCCAAGACAGCTGATTGTGTAATTCACTCTGGCACATGGTAACCGCTGGCCATCTGCCTCTGATGGGACCACTCAACCATATTACTGACTTCCTGATAGACAGACGCAGACCTAACAGGAATAATGACATCATCATCATCATCATCATCATCATCCACAGACCTGCATATACATCCACCAGCATTAAATGTTTGATCTTAAATAGTTTGAATGTCAGCAGCAACTGTGGCGGGGTAATAAAAGCATGAAACAGAGTGGGATTTTGTTGCAGAGCAGAAATTCTGGTGCACTGGAATGTGATGAATGTTTACTGCGTGATTAGTTGTTTACACAGGCACACTCATCACATGGCACGGTTTAATCTGCATCAAACGGGGCTTGTGCTGGTTGGATGTTTTCCAGAGCAGAGTAGAGAGATGACAGCATGTTGACTGCGCCTGAAAACCATTATAGCCCTGCACTGTGAGCTGGATTACATCTCCTCATTCAATATCACTGTTCCAGAAACCAAATCTCTGCTGCAACCCTGGAACACTCTGTACTGGCCTGTGAATGTGGAAGGGGTCATTCTGTGGCTACACATGCAGGGCAGTATTTGGGGGCAGATCACTCAGGAGATGGTCTTGACTTTTTCCTATTTTTCATAAGCAGCTGTGTCGAGGACAGTTCCTCACATAAAGCAGCACCACAGGCTGCTCGAGGCTGCACATTAAAACAATTAATTTAATTGATGCTCTGGGTTTCTAAAGCGCAGAGAGATGACTGGTTGTAAATAGGTGCTATATAAATAAAATGAATTGAATTAATTTGACAAAAAAAAAACAAAAAAAAAAACAATGTAGATGACAGATGACATAATTGTCAGATGAATTCATTCAGAAAATCTTCAAGGAAGTTCTAGGAATGGTGATATGACTTGGTACATGCTTGAACACTGAGTGTTCTCCAACTATTGAAGCTCTGGAGAAGCACAAGATCTGATCAGTAATATAACCATTATTTAAAATTTAAAAAGTGAAAGGATTATTGCACAGCAGCGAAGCAGCCAAGAGACCATGAAATTCATGGACTAAGACATGCGGGACGTAATCGTTAGAGGTCAGAGATGACATTGATGGAAGTTCAAAGCTCCAGAGCAGATCGGAGATCATAGAACAACTTTAACTCGATTATGCTCGGTTGAGTTTATCATTTCAGAGCATTTAACAGAGACGGCCAACAACTGTAATACAAGTCCAGCTAAACAACCAAAATCAGTTGAGTTATAATCCAGTTCTACCCCTGTTCAAACCGATTATCCTCCATTTATAATCCAGTTAATTCAAGTTCATCACAGCTGCATTTATACCATCCTAATTCTTTAAACAAAGACACCCTCGCTCAGGAAACCAGTAGCTCTTCACATCTACTCAGGCTCCCTTCCTGAGAACAGAAGAAACAGATCTGAGCTCATGAAGGGTCTAGGAAACCAGACTTCCCTGGTTTAAGTCTTTCTCTTTGCTTGTGTTGCTCTCAGCTGCTCGCCCACGTCTTTCTTCTTTTCATTTGTGTTTTCTCTGATTGTTCATGGGGGCGTGAGGCTCAGAGCAGGAACGTACAGAACAGGAACTCTGACTGCTTTTGGGCCACGGGAAAAACATCTGCTGCTGTAAATCTATAATAAATAAACGTTTTCCATCATGTGATATCTGCTGTTATTTAGAATTCTTCATGCCTCTTAATATGTTTGCGTGACCTTTGACCTCTTTACCGTTACAGAGTAACAGTTACAGCCATGTGCAGCATGGACCTGAGTCGTTTTCCTCTTGATACGCAAACATGCTCTTTGGAGATCGAGAGCTGTAAGTGACCAGTGAAATAAAGCTTTCTTTTTCACTTCTCTTCTTCTGTCTTTAAAGTCAGATAGTCTCAACCTCAACTTGGATTTAATTTGTTTGATTTCTGCTGCAGCTGTTCAGGAACAGACTGTTCTGTTTTTGAGCATAACTGAAAATAATATAGCTACCATTTGATGATGTGAACACCGTCACACACACACACACATCCAGCTGTGCTTCTGTTTCTCCAGATGCATATACGGATGATGACTTGATGCTGTACTGGAAGGAAGGAAACAGGTCGCTCAGCACAGACGAGAGGATTTCTCTCTCCCAGTTCCTCATCCAGGAGTTTCATACGACCACCAGACTGGCCTTCTACAGCAGCACAGGTACTGACTGAAACAGCAGAACTCTCTCTTCAGTTTAGGTCTGAGGGGAAATGCAGCTTTTTTCTCACTTTCATCTTGTCCACAGGCTGGTACAACCGCTTGTACATCAACTTCACTCTGCGGCGCCACATCTTCTTTTTCCTCCTGCAAACCTACTTCCCTGCCACCCTGATGGTGATGCTGTCCTGGGTGTCGTTCTGGATCGACCGCAGGGCCGTCCCCGCCAGGGTGCCACTTGGTGAGAGTTAGTTAGTTATCAGTTATTCACCAAATGGTTGAGTTAAACTGCTCTCTGCTCTGCTCTTTTCCTGTTTCCCCAGTTCTGCAGCATCTTCTATCAGTTGGAGCCGTAGACATGTGAGTGGCTCCTTCTGCTCTAACTCCTGCTCCTGTTTCAGGTATAACTACGGTACTCACCATGTCCACCATCATCACTGGAGTCAACGCCTCCATGCCCAGAGTGTCCTACATCAAAGCTGTGGACATTTACCTCTGGGTCAGTTTTGTTTTCGTCTTCCTCTCCGTCATAGAGTACGCTGCCGTCAACTATCTGTCCACTCTACAGGAACGCAAGGAGAGGAAACTGCGAGACAGGGTTGGTACCATCCTTTCCATGCACAAGCGTTTTTTAGGAATGATTTTTATTTTTCAGTGCACAACTTGAGTCAGTTAGCCTCCTTCTGCAGCATGAAGCGTTTTCATCGTTAACCAGTTTCTGTGTCCTCACAGCTGCCCTGCACCTGTGGCATGGCTCATCCTGGCATGATGTCAACCAGCTACACTGAGGTGGACGTCAACACCACAGGGAACTACGGCCTGCCAGAGGTGAACGGAGTCAGAAGAGAAAGGATGCTGGTGGAGCTGGCTATGGAGAGTGATCAGGTGATGGGCCATGTTGGCTCCAGGGCCTACAGTAACGTCTGGATCGACACACACGCCATAGACAAGTACTCCCGGGTCATCTTTCCTGGATCTTATTTACTCTTCAACATCATCTACTGGTCCATCTATTCTTAACACAGATGCGTCTAAAGCAAGGCAAACTTGTGTCTGAATGCTTCTGGCAGAAGGTTGAAACATCTGCATCCTGAACAGATGCTCTTGGAGGACAGTGGGGACAGACACTCATGGGAACAAGTTTAAAAAAGAAAGGAAAGACAGACGGACCTGCAGCAGAGAACTTGTAAACTTATTCCTTAAAGAAAGAGCTGATGTCTCGATGAGCTCAACAAGTTCTACTTCACCTTTGTGCTTGAGTTTGTTCAAAAATCTGGGCTTTATTGAGGACTTGGGCCTGAAGGTCATCATTTCCACATTTCTGCTTGAGGACTGGACTGTGTTGCAGTCATCTTCTGTCCTTCATGTGAACCAGTTTTTATCAGTTTGAAATAAACTGAGATGTTCCTGTCTGTCTGTAAAAGCTCCTTCGGGTTTCTCTGACACCGCGGCCATATTTGAATCGAAATATTTTTCTCTCTGTTTCGTACTGTCGTTTCTTTCCTCCTCTTCAGTTTGAAAAATGTTCCAGGTATCTACAAGTTTGAAAGTTTGTGCTCCTTTTCTTTTTTCTCTGTGTAAGTGGGAATAGTTTGAGCCCAGTGACGTAGGAACCAGTGAACAGTCTGGAGTGAAACAGTAGATATTAGTGTGGATGCTGGTTTCTGGTAGCTGTGGAAACTGGAAACCACCTCTCTGACTGTCCTGGAGATAAGTCCTCATCGTCTCTGGCCTTGATCATCAATCCAGGATCTGTCTTATTCCTTCACAGCAGATTTTGTGCCTTTAGTAGAATCTGTCCAACTCTACAGCCTTTAACAGATGAGCTGAGGTGTCTGCTGTTGAGGCAGAGTGTCTGTTCTCTGAAGTGGAGCTGGTTTCTGGGCTCCGCTCTCATCCCTAAAGTTTCCTCTCATTCATTCCCTCATACTCCTACACCATTCTGACAGGGCTCTTCCCAAAGGAAAAGGCAGCATGCTGATGTAGATGCTCAGGCATCCAGGTCAGAAAAAAACCAGCAACAGCTCCTCAGCTTCCATCCTGCATCTCAAGGATGAGGGGAACCAGTCTGAGGACAGTTGGGCCGTGCAGAGAGGATGCATCCACCTTTACACTCTCTGAGAACAGAAATGTTCACGTTGTGGGCAGAGAGGACGACCTTCAAGCAACTTACACGACTTCCAGCAACAGTTTATAAACCTGAAACTCACAAGCAGGCAAATACAATGTAAATGTAACTAATTTTATAATTTACATTACTCATATCAGTTTCTCTTTCATTTCTACATTTTATTTCTGCATTTTCTCAATTTTTTAAAATTTGTAATGCACTTTTTAATCCTCATACGCTCCCAAAAAACCCTGTAGTGTAATAAAAAACCAAACATGCAGGACTTCCACTCCATGTTTTGTGTGTAAAACTGAGTTGAACAGAACCTGGATTCTGCTTTTATATGTACAAGCAGTCTTCTGTGTGTGTGTGTGTGTGTGTGTGTGTGTGTGTGTGTGTGTGTGTGTGTGTGTGTGTGTGTGTGTGTGTGT
>JBAMYA010046164.1:0-11195 GCA_037176975.1 Arrhamphus sclerolepis | reverse complement strand
AGAGCAGACTGGAGTGGCAGATGACAGGAAGCAATTACAGCTTGTAAACAGAGGCAGAGGGAGAGCCCACGACAGTAATGATCTTTGTGTCACCTCTCTGGTACTGGAGGTGTTAAGTTATTCTTTGTTCTTATCATCTGACCCTGCTGATGGTGATGGGGGGAGCAGGTAGGCTCCATCGCGCTGTTTCAGACTGATAGTTGACGACAACGTCAGTGTCCCATGATTGATGCATGCCTGACATTTGAACATTAGCATATAAAAGTGAACAGAAGGAAGCAGATGAAAATGAAGCCCAAGGTTTATGGGGACAGATGAAGTAAAAGATGATTCTCAACATTCCACCATTTTGGGGCGAGGTAGCCATGAGCTATCTGCTACCTCCTGTGTCACAGGGAAGATAAAAATAACTCATGATGACAGTTGTACCTCGAAGCACAACTTCTTTAGAATTCCCAGTCCAGAAGCCAGACTGCGTGCTGATACGTGCGTGTATCGAGGCCACTGGCAAACGTCACTTCCACTTCTGTGACGGCAGCATGAGAGCGGAAAAGTACTTCATAAAGTACTTCATCTTCAAGACAACATCTGTTCCAGGCATGTCCAGAAGAGGGTACGAGTACTGGACTGAGCTGCCTGCACTCCTGACACATCCACAAGAAACAATGTTAAAAAATCCAACAGTTGCAAACTTTGAAAGAGACATGTTGTTTGGCTTTAGGGGGGTCAGCCTCTTGACTTCACTCCGACTCTTTATTCCACGTGAAGTACCTATCTTGAAATGAGGGGTAACAATTACAAGTTTCATCGTGATGTGATACTACATCGATTAACTGGATGATGGTTTTATGTTTACTCATATCACAAAGTCTGCTACCATACGATCTTGACTAGATTCAATTCAGGAGCTAGCAAAGCATTTGAGACAAGATCATATGTTGATTGAACGCAGTCACTTCCATTCATTTCAAATTTCAAATTTGATTTCCGTATTCAGGTGGACAGTGAAATGAAAAAGATCTGTTGCTTTAATTTAAAAAGAAGAAGACTACTTGATAACATGTGTTTAGGTATTGATGTTCAGTAATAGTGGGTTGCTCTTCATTAAATTGCGTTGATGTAGATTGATGCATCATTACACCTCAGTTTTAAAGTGTAATGTGAAGACATAAAGATGGCGAGGCTGGAAAACTACTCTGAAAAGTGAAAGTCTTTTTTTTCTAAATATGTCCCCCTTTAAAGCAACACCAGTATGTTTGTGCTCTTCAGCGCCCTCGCTGGTCGAGAAGCGCGTTTGTCTGTTAAAACCGCAGTAAATGTCACTTCACCTCCTGACTTCTTTTATGAAATAAACTATGAACTAGTCAGCAAACAAAGAACTTTAGCACTACAGCCTGATATCAACCAACCTCTGACAGGACTTAGAAGGAAAAAAAACACTAATAGCAGTAAAGCTAGGACGCTATCTGACTAGCTGCTCTGCTTCTCTCGGCTCATGTCAGCTGGTTTATGACGGTCCAGTACTGACCCGTTTATGGGATGTTGCTGATCTCTCTCTCTCTTTCTCCTGATAAAGCCCTCATCTCTTTCTTCTTCCGCCTCTGCCATGACGTTTTTAGCGATCATGTATGTTATAACCTCATCTTAGCCTCTGGCTAACTCCACATAGCAAAGACTGTTACCATGGTTACCATGTCAGATTGTTATAAACCAGTTTGAATCGCCTGTCTTTCTGTAAATTTGCTTACAAATTTTGGTACTTTGTTGTGTTTTTTTTTTAGTTGCGGATGTATTTCACATTTACAAAATTGGAGTTTGAGACACATCAATGACAAAAAAACAGGAAAGATGCGGAGAAGCAGCTGGTCTGATTCTGGGTTTCTCTCCGGGTATCTGGCAATGCGACCCATGAGTCCATCTTACACAGTCCTAATATAGTTTAATCCCGTGGATCCAAGCTGTGGTGCTAGTGATCTGTGATCTGTGAACCTGATACGGCAAAGACGTGACCAGTATGCTGAAAGATCTAAAGTCGCATCTGCGGGGTATCAAATAAACAGATGTGAGTTGAACTAAAATAATTAAAAAAAAAAGTTTGGACAGGTTTCAAGTTCCTTTGTGTTGCTTTAAAGGGGACCTATCATGAAAAAGTCACTTTTAGTATCCTTTTGGGTCTCTCCTGCTCCTATAAACACTCCAGCGCAGAAACAAACCATCCATAAATTTTCTGTGGTGTCGGGAATCATGAGCCGTTTAGACTCCACGCCTAGTGTGACATCAGTTTATGGAAGACCACCACCCCTGACCTATCTACTCCTCTCAGATCCTCCACCTGCTGGATTAGTAGAATATCCAATGTTTTTGGTTTGCTGTTTTTACGAGCACCGACACCAATGGCTACGCGGAAAAGCAAGTCACGTATGAAGCGTTGTGTTGTTGCTACAAAGAACAACACAAGTCCTTCACCTTCTCCCAGCCAAAGAGAACAGAAGAACTGCGTACCTAAATTTAATTTTCAATGGCCATGTTCCAGCAACAGTTTTGTTGTGTGTGTGAACCACTTCAAGGCAGACTGCTTTGAGAAGCTTGGACAGTACACAGCAGGATTAGCCAGAAAACTTCTACTTTTCTCCGTTTCAAATTGCACATGCAGCACACAGCCGGTTGAGTTATTTTATAGCTGGATAATTTCTGAAAGTAAAGCTTGTTGAAATGTTGTCTATGCTTATATTATCCTCAATGGAGGCAGCCATCAAGTAAAAGCCCGAAGTCTAGGCTAACGTTAGCTGCTGTAGCCTCTCTTTATAACGTTACCCAAAGTAACTGTACATTTCCCGTAGAACTCCACTCCAGGTCTGAACCAGAGGGGGTCCTGGCCCCTCGGAAGTGCAGCTACATTTAGCCTGTGCTAAATGACAAAACACAAACAAAGAACTTTGTGCAAAGAACTTCATGAACATGCTAGGTATAGCCCTTAGACCTATTCTAACTTCTAACAAAATACACAAAATAAAAGATAAAACAATTCATTGCTTTGTAGTCTCCATGCAAAAAGGACGTGGAAGCATGTGAGAAACATTATAAAGTGTTAAAAGTGTTGCTGTTCTGACATTAAATTGTAATGATATTGATAATTTTAAAAAATACTTAGTATACCTGAAATTCAACGATGGAACCATATTTATAATTGAAATAACGATGATGGATTCAGACAGTCTGCAAAGCCATAAAAGAAACAATGAATTCTTATTGTTACTTTTTCCCCAAGACACTCAACATCTCTGCAGTTCTTAGCTCAGATGGTCCCCCTGCAGGCGTGGAGGTCAAATCACCTTCTTGACACTGTCCAGGATTTATGGTTAATCAATCCTTTTCTTCCACCTAGAGTCTCTTAGTTGCCTCTACCATCCTGTTATCTTGAGCTCTGTGAGCTAATTTTATCTCATAGCTGTTCTTGAACATGATTGCTGAAGTTTACGATAAAGTGATAAGCACTTGGAGATGAACATTTTAATCCATCACTCCACGTTTATGGAACGCTCTTCCTCTTTCTTCGCGCCTGACCAACAGTGCTGACTCTTTTAAAAGACAACTGAAATATTTAGACAAGCTTTTAGATGACTGAACAACCTTTTTAATCTTAATCTTGGTCTTATTTTTGTTTGTTGTGATTTCTATCTGTGATAAGTGCTCTAGAAATAAAGTTGATTGATTGATTGATTGAAGGATGGATGGATGGATGGATGGATGGATGGATGGATGGACGGATGGACGTATGTACATATGAATGAACGAACGAACGAATGAATGAGACGTGCGGAAAAAACCCAAAGATGCTTTGTGTAGTTTTTGTCAACAGCAGGAAGAGGAGACTATGAGAGCTTTGAAACACTTCCTAAAAATGATAAAATATTCCTTCAAGTTAAATTGAAGCTGATATTTTAGGTAGTTTAGATTTGACAATAATCTGATGGAGAAAGTTAATCTTTTTTACCTTTGGTTTCTACCATGCACTCTGATATGAATCCTAACCAAATACTGCTGCCCCCTACTGGACGTGAACTGCAATTACAACAGTACCTCAATCAGGAAGATACTCCTCAGTGTTGCTTTAATTTGCACTTTCAGTCCAACTTTTCTTGTTTGAATTTGTAACTTTGGCTTTTTGATGATCTCTGACTGACATCCCAAAGCTTTAGCTGGAAAACCAGAGCAGGACAGACAAATGTTTAACACCAGTGGAAAACCACTAATAAAAGACAACTCCTCCCACTTCCAGTGCTGGGAGGCAGAAACAAGAGTGCAGATGAGTCAGACAGCATCTGTTCATTAGTTGTCCTGTTCACAGAAGAGAGAGTTTGTGGCCGTTCAGATCAGGTGAGTGCACGGTCTTATTTTCTCATTCCATACACAGGTTTACATTAAGCTTTTAGATAAACGTTTCTGATATCGTGTATTGTTGTATGGATATGTTTTATTATGTAGTAGGGACACTGATTATTCTCTGTGATATAAATAAATAAATAAATAAAATTCTGGTGCTTTATTTTAGTCAAACATCCAACAAAAGCTAAACAAGCATTAACACAGCAGAGAACAAAACTCAAATGTTGTTTTCTGAGGTTACACTACTTTCTTTTTCCTTCCTTCCCTGTCTTCAGCGTTTAATGTTAAACTGGTAAATGAGTGAAAACATTTGAAAGTTCTGATGGACTTTTACACGCACACAGAAAATAATCTGAAATACTAAGAAACGGGTAACTTATTAGTTTGTAAAAGACGTACATAAAAGTTTGAAAGTGTGCATCATCCACCAAACCGTCACGCTAACGTTTGTTCAAGTATCTGATCAAACTGGTTTCTCTGAAGTGTCAGAAACTGCAGCTTTATTTTGTTAATTCTTTCTTTTATTTGGAGATCAGGGATCATCTATCAATCAAGAAATGTCCAGCCCCGGTAAGATCAACTTCTTAACCAAAGGTTTTAATTCTCTTTAAAGAAAAACAGATTTCATCTTGATTATTTCTGTCTGATTGGTGCTTCTACAGACCACCACCCTCCAGGCTATGACCAGGGACCCAAGCCAGGAAGCCCGGGGTCCCATGGGGGTCCCCCTGGAGATGGTAAACACCATGGGGACGATCGTCCTGGAGGCAGAGATCATCCTGGCCACCATGACCATGATCGAGACCACAGCCCTCATCGTCCTGGGAGCAGAGGTGGAAGTCCTGGCAGTCCTGATGGGGTGCATCATGGGAAACACGGGGGCGGGCAGGAGCATGGCAGAGGTCAAGGCCAGGGCCGTGGGCGTGGTGGTGGGCGTGGTGGTGGACACTGATAGAGGAGTGAGAACAGGTGAGATTCAACCAGCATTCTGCTCTACATCTTTGCACCAATCAGCACATCCAACAACAACACCCTCATAAATTTCCTTACGACTTGTTTTAAATGTTTTACGTCCATCCATCTTCCTCCGCTTATCCGTAACCGGGTCGTGGGTGTTTTACGTTTGTTTTTTTATTATATGTACTTTATGTGGACCTATTGTGCTGCTCTGGCCAGGGCCCCCTTGCAAAAGTGACTCTGAATCTCAGTGGGATTATTTCCTGGTTAAATAAAGGTTAATAAAATAAAATAAATACTAGTCCAGGACCACTCTGCTGCTGTCATAAAGGACACCAGTTCTAAACTGTTATTAAATCTGGCTAAACCAGTTTAGACCAATATGATAAAAAAAAAAAAAAAAAAACAACAACATCTGCTTAAGGATTAAAAAAACGAAAACCATGAAACTAAACAAATCTTTTATTGTTCTTTGTGTTTTCCAGGCAGATGGCGCAATCAAGGAGCAGAAGCATAGAAGATTCAATATTTGACGTCATTTGTCCTTCAGTGCTGGAAAATTAATGCACATCTGGTTGTTTTGTACCCTGATAAGAAATAAATAATACAGCACTATGAAATCCGTTGTTGCTGATTTCCTTTGGATCCAGATGTTCAGATGTTCTAAACTTTAAAGTGACAGGATATTAATTCAGTTTATGCTAGCAAGGTCCTCACCAGACTAATAATCTTATTTCACTTCACCACATAGTCTGGGACCACTAAGTTATTTATTTATACTCCCGATCAAAAAAGACCAGCCAATCAACGAACAGAAGGGCGTTCCTGAGAGTCGCTGCGTCAGGTAGAAATCGTAGTTCAGTTGAGTCCTATAAAAACTACACACATATATGGAAGGATATTCGCGCCGTCCTGGAGGAAATCACTGGTATCAGCAACTTAAAGCCACAACAAGATGAGTGTTTAGTTCATTTTTTGAATAGAAATGATGTAGAAGCCCTGAATTGAATATAATCTGGTATGAAGGACCGTGTTTACACCAGAAGTATGAGAATAGACCAAGAATAGACCAAGGAGAGACCAACAATAGACCAATGATAGACAGAAGATAGACCGAAAATAGACCAAGGGTAGACAAAGGATAGACCAAGAACAGACCAAGGGTAGACCAAGTAAAAGCCAAGGACAGACCAAGGAAAAACCAAGGATAGATCAAGGATAGGCCAAGGAAAAACCGAGGATAGACAGAGAATAGACCAAGGACCAAGGTTAGACTCAGCATAGACCAAGAACAGACTAAGGAGAGACCAAGAATAGACCAAGGATAGACCAAGGTACATCAAGGACAAACCAACAATAGACCAAGGATAGACTGAGCATAGACCGAGAATAGACCAAGGATAGACTGAGCATAGACCAAGAAGAGACTCAGGAGAGACCAAGGGTAGACCAAAGATAGACCAAGGATAGACCAATAATAGACCAAGGATAGACTGAGGATAGACCGAGAATAGACCAAGGATAGACTGAGCATAGACCAAGAAGAGACTCAGGGGAGACCAAGGGTAAACCAAAGAGAGACCAAGGATAGACCAAGGGTAGACCAATAATAGACCAAGGATAGACCAAGGACAGACCAACAATAGACCAAGGATAGACCGAGCATAGACCAAGAACAGACTCAGGGGAGACCAAGGTACATCAAGGATAGACCAAGAATAGACTAAAAACAGACCAAGGTAGACCAAGGATAGACCAAAAACAGACGAAGAATAAACCAATGATAGACAGAGAATAGACGGAGAATAGACCAAGAATAGACCAAGAATAGACCAAGAATAGACCAAGAATAGTCTAAGAATAGTCCAAGGTAGACCAAGCACAGACTGAGAATAGGCCGAGGATAGTTTGGCAGTCAGACCTCTTGTCATAGTTAAAACGTGCACTAGGTTCTTTATATCAAAATGTTAAATAACAAATTATTTATTGATAAATTGAGTGAATGTGTATGTGTGAGTATCTGTGTGTGCGTGTGAATGTGTGTGTGCATTTTTATTCATGTAAAAATGGCTGTTGGCCAAGTTGTGTTTTACATTTTGCATCTTGTTAATAAACTGCAACTTTCAGACTGCACATCCTTGTCATAAAGTTCAGGCTAACTTTGAATGATTTTTTTCTCTTTTGTCCTTTTGAACACGCCCCGCACCTGTTCTCTGTGCTGCGTGATAGCTGAACAATAGTGAGGTTTCTGTACACACAGAGATCAAACACTAGTCTCCTCATAGTCTGATTGTTTTTTCCAGACTTGTGTGGTGCCTCAATGCAGCCTCTTGGGAACCGATACAGAGCTAGAGGAACTTTGTCAGTTTAGCTCTGTTCTGGAAACTGGGTGCACGGCAACCATCTTAAGTTCGCTCTCTTCCAGCCTGACCATGGTGCAACACCATTACAGCCTAGTCACACCCACATCTGTTAACGTGACCAGATGTGGACGAGTCCATGACATGGTTTTCTCCACTTGTTGGTCCTGCCCCCCTTTCACGCCATCGCCCACGCAGACACAACCCTGCCTGTTAACTCCAATCAGGAATGGATGCGGCTGTGACGTTGGCCCTCCCCTATTGTTGGCTCTGCCCCTTTTGTCGCGTCCACACCTGCGCTCAAACTCACACACCTACACACACCTACACACCTACACATGCATAGCTTTGATACACGTACACTGCCTGAATTGTTTTCCTTCTTCTTGTACATTCACCTTTGATAATAGTTGTGACTTTATTTGTCTTAATAAATCCTTATTTTACCTTTAAGAAAGGGTGTCACTGGGTGTTTGTGTGTACTCTGTTGTTCCTTTGCTGGCTGATGACAGTCTGTTTGTTCCTTCTGTGATTAGTTTGTGGGTGGCAGCATCCTTAAAGGTGCTGACTCATACAACTATTCATTTGAGACTGAGGAACTTGATTTAGCTATTAATCCCTGGTTACCAGGTGGAGCCCCGCACCTGTGAAGGTTTTTTTTACTTCTTGTTGGCAATTATCTTTGATATCTGCCAACAAGAAGTTGATAACCAAATCAACCCTCCTGTTGCACAACATAAAGAACACATAATCATAAGTGGAGTGCTGGAGGTATGTGAAGACTGATCAACATGGTACAACTGTAGAATTCCTGGCACCCCAACGCTATGGGCCGGCTCTATTAAAGGTTTGCATGTATGAAAACGAGTGCAAACAAACAAGCAAAACAAACAAGCAAAAAAAACAAAACAAAAAAAACATACAAACTAATTTACTAACACTGGGCGCAATGGTTGCAATATAGCAATCCAGTCAAGTACGTCTGCCACAATGAAAATGAAATTTGGGGCATTGTGTCGGGAGGAGAATGTGTAAATAAATTAATTTAGCACTACATACAATATGCATTACAGTGTATTTGACAGATGTTGAAAATTGTATTGAATCAATGAAAGCTGAAAGACACACACATAGAAACATTGTGAACATCTGGGGCTTAAAGCCACCCTAACTAGGGGGTCTGGGAGTATGCTCCCCCAGAGAAAACTTGGAAAAAAACAACCTTTTATATGGTGGTTTTTGGTGTTAAGGAACTGACCTATCAGTAAGCACACCCCGAAATGCAGACTGGCCAATCACAGCACAACACGAAACAGGCTCCCACTGGAAGTCCAACAACTTCAGCAAAAAGGCTTGTTGACTTCCATGGAAACATGGCTACTTTCTTCATTTGGAGCTGGTCTGGACGTTGTTTTTCATGATTATGGTTAAATGTTGTACCTGGGGTGCTTGCAAAAGTGACTCGCGTTACCCTGAGAGGTTGGAAGGAGGTGGTATTTTTTTTTCCCTTCCCAAACTTTCCCAAAACTTTCAGATTCTCAAATGCTTCCTGACATTCTGTAGACCACTGGACTTGCATGTTTGATTGTCGGCCAGAACTTCCACTCAAAAGAGCAAAAGAGCCAGTTTAGCAAATCCAGGGACAAAATGTCTAGCTAGCCAGACCTAGGAAAGCTCTGATTGATGGGTAGTAGATGGAACAGGCCTGGATTTTCTCAGGATCTGGTTTTACCCCTTGTTGGTCAACAAGATGTCCAAGAAACTTCACCTGTCGCTGGAACATTTGTCCACCCTCAGCTTCAACCCGTGTTGCCACAGCTTCTGCAAGACACTATCCAGCTGCTGTAGATGGGTAGAAAAGTCAGGTGAGTAGATTATTATATCATCCAAATAGACCAACACAGACTCTGAAATGTGGCTGCTTAAGCACCGCTGCATCAAGCGCTGAAATGTGGCAGGGGCATTGCAAAGTCCAAAAGGCATGCGATCAAACTCAAACAAGCCTAGTGGGGTGGTAAAAGCAGTTTTCTCATGATCCTTTGGATCCATTTCCACCTGCCAATATCCACTGGCGAGAGAGTGTGGAGAACCACTCTGCTCTGGTCAAGCATGTAATGGTCTCTTCAATTCGAGGGAGTGGAAAAGCAGAGTTTCCTGTAATCCACACAAAACCGCCAGCTACCATCCTTCTTCCTCACCAACACGATGGGAGCTGCCCCGGGAATACTACTTTCCCGGATGACACCCTTTTTCAACATGTCTGTCAGTGTCTTAGTCTCCTTATACATCAGTGGGGGTAAAGGACGATATCTTTGTTTGATGGGTTGTGCATCACCTGTGGGGATTTGATGTTGAACCAAATCAGTTCTTCCACAATCCTCTTCATTTGCAGCAAACACATTCCGCCATCTCTGAAGCAGGGCCGGAAGTTCCGCTTTCTGCTGTGGGGTCAAGTCTATGCAGTTAATTAGTTGGCTCATCTCCTCATTGGAGATTGCAGGCCTCTCGGGCCCAGCAGCTCCTACCACACCCACTTGGACCACACCATCAGATCCCGTTGTCAGGCTAAGGTCGTGGTTCCCCTGAACATCAGACTCCTCCACCTGGTACAGCCGGCCCAATTTCTGGTAACGCCCTATGGTTACTTCATATGGATGGGTGTTACAAACCCTGACGGGAATCCTTCCCCCTTTAGCAACAGACAGGGTTCTGGCTACCCCCCAGGATTGAGCATCAGGCAACGCTTCTACCAACACCACATGTTCTGCTGCACCCTTGCCTCTACATGTCCGGTACCAAATCATAACTTCACATTCTGGGGGTACCCGAACTCCTCTGCGGTCAGCAGGACGGACATAGCCCAGAAAGCCACCAGTCTTTGTGGTAATGGTCTATTGGCAAACAGCGAACGCCTCTTTCCATGCTCTGAGGGAGAAAAGCAGATTATCCTTGGGTGAAAACATCATTCCAACATGCACTCATGACATTCATCCCAGTAATTAAAGGGTGTGTAGAACAATCATTTCTCACAACCACAACCCCTTTATCTGGTATTTTCACCCCTTCTACTTCAAAATCCATAAGAGCGTAACCTGAATCTGGTATGTCCAGTCTATTTGCGGCCTTCAAAGCAAATACCAAGGGTGTGTCAGTCATGTTCACTTCTGGAAAATGACGATCCATCACTTGTCCCCACAGCTTGGGCCTCAGCAGCAGGGTTTGTTCGTTTAAAGGTTGCTGTTGGTCTGTATTTTGGCAGAACCTGGCAATGTGCCCAGCTTCCTTACAATGATGGCAAATGGGTTCTCCATCCCTGATCCAGCTGTTAGTGTAGTCCTTTACATGCTCCACCATGTCCTCTCTCATCTGGAGGACTCAGGCACTGATGTACGAATCATGTTCTTTAATTTTTCAAGTGCATTCAACACCATCCAACCCATCATACTCAAAGACCAGCTCAGAGAGATGGGAGTGGATCCCTCCTTTGTTTCC
>JBAMYA010046163.1:0-11196 GCA_037176975.1 Arrhamphus sclerolepis | reverse complement strand
GTTAGCTTTACAATATATGAAGGCTTCATATCGAAGAGAGAGGGCCAGTGTGCCAGTCCCTTGATGATTTTTACTTCTTTTATCTCCAGTGATGGTTTTTATTTGGTGCAATTATTATTTGGATCACAGCCCTTCTTTTCCCTGTCTTTTGGAAAGCAAAAACACCTGTTTTCAAGTTCATTTTTGTCATCATATTAAAGCACAAGCTTAGTTGTGGTTCTTTGTCATTCACACCAGCTTTTTTTTGTTATTAAATGATAAATTAAACTGACATATGCGTGATAGAAAACTTGTATCACATATGTCTTGGACAACTTCTCCAATGGAACTTTCAAACCAAAGGAATGCTGCACCAGGAGGTCCTTTCACACCTAAATGGAGATATGATGAAAAGACGTTGTGGATCCACAAAAATGTAATGAGCAGCATTTTTCTTACGTGTTCTGTACATTTGTATTCATGTATAAATTTAACCAGATTTTGTCGCCAAGATAAAGAAAAGTGCTAAGACCCACTTTTGCAAAGGGTCCCAGCTCATTTTTTCATGCACATGATGGTGCTGACACTTCAAACGTTGCTTTACCCCGATCCTGTTGCACAAATCACAGCAGGGTTAGTTTTAACTGAAGTAGACCTGCCAAGTTTTGAACATTTCTTAATTGTGAAGTGAAGACTTTGAGACGATGGTTCAAGTGGACGATGAATAATTCCAGGGTGGTAGTTAGACGTCATGTTCAGTTTATTCACTGTTCAGTTCAGTTTATTGATCACTTACTGAATTATATCATATTGTCATATTCTCCATATTTCCAGGAACAGAGTTTAGCATCTTTGGCTTCAGATTTTGCCTCTTCTTGACCTTTTACAAACAGAATAAAACATTTTTAATATTTTTAATTTATGGTCATAAAAACGCCTGTGGCTAACTTGTAGATTTGTAATTTCTATTTGGAGCTTGAATAGTTTTTCACTATATTACCAAAAGCTTTACCATTCTGTTCTGATACAAATCGTGTGTGTGTTTCTGTGTGTGTGTGTGTGTGTGTCTGAAAGAATAGCCCGCAGCCCTCAGCGATAAGGCTGAGATTGAGTTTTCCCAACAGAGCCAAAGCGTCTCAGCAGAATGTACGTTTTTGTGTGTGAAGACATCAAGGAACTCGTGATGTAAAGCGCTTGTATCAGTTTATCTAGCATACACACCAGAGTGTATATGTATATGTGCTCTCAGACTGGTGTAGTATGAAAGAGAGCTAGCTGCTCCACTTTGTTCGGTATAGTGCACATGAGAGGATGAATCCTCCAGGCTGGATTCACAGCTGAGACAAGAAGGTATTTCACTGTGGTATAAAAACCAGAAGGGTGTGTTTGTGTGTACCGTTGTATGTTGCTTTTTTTAGACATCCAATGCCTTAATGTGCTTTTCTGCTGCCTGTGGATTTCATTTCACATGAGTTGTGAAGGGACATGTGTCCACCAGTGTGTGATTCTGTTTGGTTTCCATTTCTACCCGAGGATCAGTTTCTTCTTCTGTACAAATGAAGACATCTAATTTAACTGGGAAATGTGGCTGTTTCCCATAAAAAAAAACAGAACTGGTTAAAAGAGAGGAGGCAAAACAGAAAAATGTGGGAATGTGTCAGTGGTATCAACACAGCAAGGTGGTGAAGCATTCTGATATTCACTGACAGCATGGTGCTTCCATAGCCAGACTTGCAGCAGACAAAACCCATCAGTTTTTGTTGGAGAGAGGAGCAGACAAAAGGCTTCAGCATCCCCAACTGTTCAGTTTCCATATCTAGCAGTCTGTGACAAGGCTTTTTCTGCAGTTCCTTTCCTTAATATTCAGTTCTTTGGGGAGCAGTTAGTACCCACACACATGCACGCAGGCCAATATCACCGATTCTGTAACTCTTATCACCTGGTCTCTGGCATATTCCCAAATTCCAATTGATTGCCTTCCTCTGGCCCAGAGCAAATCTCTGAAAAGAAGCTCTGCCAAAATGGCTTCAGCTTGGAACTTTGATAGGAAATATTAGAAAGGATTTTACAGCAGAATTCACAATGAGGAACGCAGGAGGGAACTGCTGTCAGCTTTACCAGCATAAAGTGACCACATGCACCTGATCACTTCAGTCACATGCAATGATGACTGAAAGGATTCTATTTCACTTTTATGCCTGCCTTCCTCTGTTGGTTGAGATTGTTTTGCTTATATTCTCTTAAATAAAATGTCATGTATATCTTTTTCTGTGTCTTTAGGAATCTCCGTCTGGGCGAAGGAAGGCCTTAGCCACCAGCAGTATAAACATGAAACAATATGCCAGTCCAATGCCCACACAGACGGATGTCAAACTCAAGTTTAAACCCCTTTCAAAGAAGGTGGTGTCAGCCACGCTGCAGTTCTCGCTCTCCTGCATCTTCCTCCGGGAGGGAAAGGCCACGTAAGTGATCTCATCCCATCCCGTTGCCTTGTGATGTCTCTTGTTTTGGTTTGCAGTTTAGTTTTTTTTTTTTTTTTGGCAATAGTGGCCTTTTATTGACAGTCTGGAGACACAGGAATGTGGGGCAGAGAAAATAGGGGAGACACGCAGCAAAGGGTCACGGGGCAGGAGTCGAACCTGCGACCGCTGCATGAGGACTGAGCCTCTGTTCATGGGCCGCCTTCTTTAACCACTACGCTATGCAGCGGCCCATTGGTTTTTATTTTTTGAAGGAATGGGGAAAGCCCAACTACTGCGAAATATGACGTGTAAGTGAACTTTCCTCCAGGTCTTTGCAGACACGTGCCCCTCTCCACTATGGCTTTCTGCAGTAATTCCAGTAGAAGTAGATGGGATCAGCAGTTATCTCGCAGTCAGTGTTCATTTGTTCCTCGCTGAAATGACTGGAACGTATCGTGGTTCTCATGAGGCTCAGCTTGTCAGTATTCTTCCCTGTTTTGTCCTTTAAGGCAATAAAGGTTTATAAATCACATAAGCGCTCCAAATGCAGCGGTCATAACCAGTTTGGGCCAGTGGATACCATTTTTGCAGTGCTCTGGTTCCTCCTATTCCATGCCTGGACACACAATTTTGCAGTATTTGCAGTATTTTGATATGAAGTATTAAGGTGAAATAATTAAATGTATAGATTAATGTCAACAGAACTCCAGTCCATCAGTATGTTGTTTTTTTTTTTTTTACACCAGTCTTTTGTTTTAACCAGTTGAAATAACTGGAAGCTGAGAACTTTAATACAAGCTGAAGGATGAAAATGCAGTTTCCATATTAGTTGCTCACTTCTCAAATTCGTTTTTGATGTCAATTCTCACCAAACAAGTCTGAAAAATGCATAAATTAAAGTTAATTTTAAGTTTTTATGCACCAGATTTTTTTTCTTTCTAAAGCACACATGCTGTCACTCACTCACTGGCCACGTTTTGTTTTTAAATCCCACCCCCAACTGTCATTTGTGGACACACATTCTCAACCAGTGTTTGCCACTTTGTTATTCATCATCATATCAAAGCTGCAGCTTAGATTTAAAGACCTCCCCCCCACAACAACACACACTCACACACAGCAGAACAGAGCAGAGAAGCCTTTGTTGGGGTGCGGACGGCCGGTCGATGGCACGTAACCCTTGTTAACCCTTCAGGGAATGATGTCGACCACACACAAACAAACTCCATCACACCAGTTCAAATGAGCCCACTGGCCTGGGAAACACAAAGAGGAGAGAGAGGAGAATACAGTGATTATGACGGAGCGCTGGTAGCAAGGCAGTGTGGGGGGGATTGCATAAAGTACAATAAATAATGTAGAAACTGGCACGTTGATCTGATGCTTTTAAAAACGATTGGAGATGACAAGTGGAGTCAAAAACTTTAAATTTCACACTAATGATGGAAAGCTGTGGAGCTGCAGGTCTGCATTGAAGAAATCAGAGAAAATAAGGGAATTATAAAGACTGATCATAATGCTTATGTTAAGTATGATGCAGAACTCAATTATATATCCAGTGGTTGAGCTGTGCATCTACCTCCAAGTTTTATAATAAGTATACTGACAATATAGCACTGCTGCATTGGTTTTCAGTTGTCTGTTTATTTTTGTAGCTATTTTATCTTCTGTCATTTCATTTTGAACACTGTGTTGTCATAAATGCATAAGCCTGTTTTATCTCTCAGGATTGACTGTTGCTGCCTATCAACACAAGATTCTGTTTTTCAGTGATGAGGATATGCAGAGCTTGGCCAGCCTGATGAGCATGAAACAGGCTGACATTGGCAACCTGGATGACTTTGAGGAGGAGAACGAGGAGGATGAGGAGAACCGGGTTAACCAAGAGGAGAAGGCTGCCAAAATCACAGGTATAATCATTTTGTTCTTTGGTAGGCAGAGACAAGGTCTCTGGTTGTTGAAGATCAGAGCTGTAGCTGCTGTAATCAACCATTTTTCTATAGTAATAGTGGTGTTTTTACTACTGATCACTGTTGTTGTTATAAGTCTGTCACACAAGTTGTTTTGCACATGTCTAATCCACATCTTGTAAAACCTTTTGTCTGTCATACATCTGAAAATATCCAGATGAGTTTCTGAAACTGTCAACTTTAACTGGCGGGTAAACTCTTTGACCCTCCTGAATAATCACAGAACCCAAGGCTTCATGTGGGGCATCAACTTTGTTTCTTTCTTTACACTCCTCTCCCCTCACTTTATGTATCTTTGAGTGTGTGTGGGTGTGTATCTTCCACACATAAAAGGAACTGAGAATTTGTAAATTCATGAGTTCTCCTTACTATGTTCTGCCAGCTTCAAGGTTTTTTATGTTGCTTCGGCTTTTATCCTCCATACCCCCCCGTCTCTTCCTCCTCCTTGTTTTGGTTGGTCTGGTAAACTGATGGTCGCTTGCTTCCTTCCATACATTCTTGTTGAGGCTTCTTTCTATGGTCTAGTGTATGGGACTTGCGGCTTCCTGCTTTGCTTAATCCAACTTTTCAAAGCAGCACCTCTTCACGTTAAGATTCATGCTTTCTCTCCTTTCTTTTCCGTTCCCTGCTCTTCATCTCATTTATATGTATATGCATTGAGCGCCTACAGCAATGCTTCACTAGCATGCATCTCTAAATCAAAAGCTGGGCCGAGCTGCCAAAACTTCCTACAACCATATTCTTCCTTTAATGCTTCTACAGAACAAGCCAACAAGCTGCCCGAGCATTACTAAGTCTAGGCTAACCAATGCATACTCTATAAACGATTTATTCTCTCATGTTTTTTTTTATGCAGTATTTAAATATTTCAGTCTCATTGGATATCTTTCTCTTTCTCTGTGTGTGTGTGTGTGTGTGTGTGTGTGTGTGTGTGTGTGTGTGTGTGTTTGTGTTAGAATTGATCAAGCAACTTTTAGCAAGTTAGCGTTCTAGAAATGTTTGTACAGTCAATCAAACCATGTGATGAGAAACACGCCATCAAATCATTCACATACATCCTTTTTAACTCATCATGTTAGTATAAGAAAACTTTTCCTTTTAGCTATTAAAAATCTGAAAATGTGAGTTTGTTATGTTTCTGTGTGGATATTCTGCACACCTTGTGCTGTTTTTCCTTGTTCACTGCTATTCTTCCTCCCTCCCTGTATGGACCTGTCATTTGCAGAGATAGTAAACCAGTTGAATGCCCTCAGCTGCTTACATGGGGATGATGATGATGATGATGATGGTGGTGTTCACAAGCGAGCACGTAAAGCAACAGCTAAGCCTGCTGCTTCCTCCCAAGGTCTTTTTTTCACCTTTCTTTCACCTCCTTCATCCTGTCTTCATTTATTTATTTATTTAAATGACTTGTGAACGGTGTCTGACCTTGACCTTACCACCCACTACCATCATTTCTGTCTGTATATTTATTCTTTGGTAATACATCATTTTCCAGTATTCCTCAAATTTTGGTTCTCCTTCCCTTTGGCTCCACCTTCCCACCCAACCACTTCCTTAAATCTTCCTTGACGTTTGGTATTGTGATCATGTTGTGCTCATGTGATTTCACAGTTTTAACTTGGGCCATAAGATGTGCTGTACATGGTGTTGTGAACACACCAGTTTGTGTTCTTTTTTTTTTGTTTGTTTGTTTGTTTCTGTTGGTTTTGATAATGGGATCTTCCCCTTTCCTTTACTGCAATTTGAAGTGAACCAAAGCTGGCACATCACATTTATCTTGCTCTACCTCTACAAAAAATATTTATTTGGTTTCTAAATAAAATTAAGGGAATTTGTTCTCAGTTGTATTTGTGGTATTCTGAAAGAGCCCGTGGGGGAGCAGGAAGTGGACTTATTTGGCTTTTTATTACTTTCTTTGCACCCTGCTAAAGCAGCAAATGGTCACAAAGGCACTAGTTAGTAAACATGGGATAAATGTAAATACCCTTCACAAGTGGACTTGTCATCACCTAAAATAGGCCATGCACGTTGTCACCAAGAAGGAAAGAGGAAAAGTTCTGCACCTCTTATCAGCTACAGGCACTTCACAAAGCCACGCCACATAAACCGAGGGACATGTACTCACAGCCCTTTTTTCCTTGGGTGAATTTCACATGTAGTTCTAAGCAGCGTTTCTTGGCATCTATGTGCGAGACACATTTACAATCTTTTCAAACTGACCCTCATCCCGGCAGCATGCGATTGAGCTACAGTGACTATGATGAAGATTAAGTGGACAAGTATTAGCCTCTGCCGCTAGGATCTCCATAGCAACTCCATGCTTTCTTTAGTCTCCCACAGTAACCCCCCCATGTCACAGAAATTTTCCCAGAATGCCACTGTTGTTCATTCGCTGATGAGTGTTGAGGTAGCTGAGGGACACACAGAAGTTAGGCTGTGTTCCTCACCAAGAGGGAATGCTAATGCAAGACTGAAAGGTCTTTCTGCTCATGGTTCACTCCAAGTGCAGATTTTGTACATTTGGATTTGTGAATGTCCATTTTTGCATTTTGGGAAGTGTTTTTTTTATCTTTTCCTGCTAAACTCTTTATTCATGGTTCATTTAAATGACTCTCTCTTGGACTTTCTGGTAACAGAGCTAATTAGCAAGCTGAACTTCTTGGAAGACGAGGATCAGGAAACTGCTCCTGCAATGAGCACCAATCCCTTCGACGAGCCGGATGATGACCTTCATCCAAACCACCTCAACCCATTCGGTGATCCAGAGGAGGAAGGTAGGTGTAGCAAAAATCTAATTAATCAGATCTCCCTCTAAAAGACACAAAATAATTTTGACTTTTCAGCCTCAATCTCTTTTGTGCTTTTGGAATTTCACTGGGACGTCAGCTAATTCAGGCTCGGAAGTGCATAAAGCATATCTAGAGCTGGTTTCAGTGCTTTCAGTCAGACAGCTAAACCAATATTTTCATCTGACCACCTGAGTAGTCAGGTCGAGTGGTATGTATTGTTTGTTTTTGAATGACATTCTCCCCCACACAAAGTATCTTTTATATTTCTTGCTTAAGCTGTCTTTGATCTGATCCTAAATCTGTAATCCTAGATTTACCTATTTTTCCGTTAGTAATAGCTGTGTGTAGGAATGTTTGTCTGACAAGGCATATTTATGATTTCTGCACACTCTAAGCTTGTATTGGTTAGATATGAATTTCAAAAGCTTGAGCTGGAAACCACTGCTCCTCAACTTTCCAGTTCAGTTAATTTAAATGAAGTTAAAAATGCCCAAGGCGGTGCATGAACAGATATGCATGTGTATTGTTTACGATTTGTTAGACAGCAAATCATTAAGAAAAAGTTAGATAAAACCATTCAGGCGCTGGACACGGTATAAGAAGTTAAATGAGCGGTAGTATATAATGCATAGCTCGTGTCCAAGACAGACTGTTGTCTGATTTGCTTTCTTTCCGCTGTCTAACACTAGAGAGATGACAAGTTAACAATGCTCATGTCAAGTCTCGTATAGTACGTGTTGTTTATACAGTCAGTCCTCTTGCCTCTATCAAACAGAACGCCCTTGCCAGCCAGCTTCACAGCAGCAGGATTATGATGATTCCTTCTATGACCATGACTCCACAAATCCATTTGATGAGCCTGATGAGCCAGAGACACAATCATCCCCTGGGAACCCCTTCGATGAGCCCGATCAGGACATGGACCTCCAGCCGGACCTCCAACCAGAACTCCCAAAACCCAAACAGAGGAAAGGAGTACGACCAGTCGACATGAGCAAGTACTTGTATGCAGACACCTCTCACAACGAGGAGGAGGAGCTTGATGAGTAAGGCTCAGTTTGTTAGTTGCTTACTTTTTTCTACAGATTTCTTTTTTTTTTTTTGTATGTTTCCAGAGCACCTTCATGACATGGTTTTTATTGCCCTCCCTCCTGAACTACATAGTTTGGTTCCTGTCTACAGGCGAAGTCTTGTAAACCCCCTCTGTATCGAGGGGTACTTGTGACTGCAGCCCCACTCACTCTCAAAACCCCAAACAAACCAAAGTGATGAGGCAGCTCTTTCAGCAGGAACAAGGGCTCTGTTGTTTCACTGAATTCTTTACCCTTGTCTCCATCCGTCATTGTTTTTGTCCACTCTCCTTCTATACCTCCTTCCTTCCCACCTATCAACTTATCCCACACTTTCTATCTTCACAGTTTTTCCTAACTTTCTCCCAAGATTCTGTTCATTTTTTTTATTCATCTCAATCCTCCTTCATGCGTCTTTTCCTGCTTTACATAACTTCTGTACATCTTTGCTCCCAGTTTAGTAAACACAATAATAATAATAATAATAATGATGATGATAATGTTACTTCACCAACAAGAACATTTTGTGATTGAACACTGCATTGTTAAATCCTTATTTAAGATTAATATACACATTTTTGTTTTGTTTTTTTGTTGTTTTTTTTTTGGCAAAAGTATGAATGCATCAGAATGCACCCTACCCTCAATAAAACTTGAATTAATTTTAATTCTATGGGGATGCTATTGCTCTGTTGTTCAGAGATATTGTCAGATATTTTACTGTTGACACATGACCTCTCAAGAAGAGTGGCTGTCGGTTTTAGCTTCTGAGTGAAGCTGTCACACAGATGGCTGTATGTTTTAGTCCTCTCAGCTGTCTAAAGAGAGACAGGTTATTGACTTGTGAGTCTCTCTTCCTCTGTCTTTTACATCAGGAGCTGTTCTCTTCAGAATGGAGAGTTCAAGAGGGCAGCAGAGTGTTTTGACTGCAGCCCTTTCACATGTCTTTTAGCCAGGACTGGTCTGTTAGACTTTCTTTAAAGGCCTGCTGGCTTTTCTTACCTCCCTAACTCTATCGTTTTGTGGTTTGACAATTACTTTCTTTTCACGAGAGCTAGCTAGTCAGTTTTTTTTCTCTCTCAGCCCCCACCTTTGCCTTCCAGTTCTCTTGTTTATTTAGGATTGCTTATTGCATGTTGAGTGAATGTCTTAAGGCCATGGCCCTGCTTTCAGTGCCACAAGCATGCCTGCGTATTGGTAACATTTGAGTATGCATGTGTGTGTTTGTGTGTGTGTATGTCCTCTCGCTGCTACCTGTCTGTCAGTAGTCCTCCTTGGGCAGTAAGGATATGAGGTCACACCATTCTGACCCCAGTGCACCTGCATCATCTATTACCTTACCACTTGTGTGCTCTTCATTGTATTGCACCAAACCTTTGTTTCCATATAGCAGTTCCGTTTAATTAGTCAAAGGTGTGTTTAAATAGTCCTGATAATACTGATCGTTATTGATATGATCTTGCAAAGTTTTGCCAAGTCGGTGTCTATATTGTTTTGTTGGTGTTCTCAGTTTTACCACTCATCAAAATGACTGTAGTAATCTGCAACATTTTTCTTACCTTCAAGATTTTTTACATAATTGAACTTTTTTTTAAAACTCTTGGAGAGATGTTGTTTTGGAATTAGTTATTTTTGCAATGCTTTTTATGGAAAGAGCAATAATGTTTGTCCATAGTTTGAAATTGGAAGGAAAAAAATTATAATATAGCTGCAAGCAATGAAAACTGGGCCCTCGCACCACCATGCACCACCTCCCCAAACCCATTGGTGCAAATGATACCCCCTGTCCATACCACTTTGATGAATGTTGTCTTTCTTGACATTAATTACAATACTGTGCAAAAGTCTTTTGGTCCTGTATTCCAGGGATTTTATCAGTTTGAATGGCCGTCCTTTTTTATGGTGATACAAACTGAAGGAACAGTGATGATAATAGAGGAACATCGATAAATTGGTCGGTCGATTTCTACCCATTTTCTAATAATTGGCATCATCCATTGTAAAAAACAAAACAAAACAAAAAAACAAAACGGCAACAAACATATATGTGTGGGTGTGTTTGTATATATATATGTATATTTATTTGTGTGTGTATGCACATATATGTATATGTATGTATATATATCAATAAAGGTCTTGATAATATACAGACAGAATAAAACCACACAATTTTCATGAGAAAAAGACTGTACAAGTTTAAAAGTCATTATTTAGTGTAAGAGGCACAGATTTGACTCCTTTTAAGAAGACTGTCCCATGCATTTGTTTGCAATGACGTTAATTAGTATTTCATTGCAGTTATGTGAAAAAGAGCTCTTATTCTTGTGTTTTTTGCCTGTATCTTAAATAAATAGGAAAATAAATATCAATGTCATTAAACTTTAATGTAATAAGAAAGCTTGGGGATGTTGAAGACTTTTGCACAGTATTGTAAATACTAGCATTTTTGGTATGGCTATGATTCTGCTTCCTGAACAGATAAAATAACATTCTCACTCACAGACTTTTGGGAGATATGAAGAGTTTGCTGCAAATCAAAGTAAAAAGTTTTGGATGCCTTTAAATTGTTTTAAAACATTTTGGATTGAATTGTATTATATTAATGACACCTCTGCACTGTTCTCTTGTTTTTTTTTTCTTTTTAAATGTTTTGCTCCTTGTTTTCCCATCTTTATAATTTTATTTTTGGGACTGCTTTATGTCTTTTTTTATATAACTTTTGATCATGTAAAGCACTTTGAATTGCATTGTTGCTGAAATGTTTATGCAAATAAACTATTGAGTACTTCATCATAGCTGCCACTAGAGACAGCAAAGCTCTATTTAAAACCCTCTTTTATGTCGTAATACAAGGGGATTTAGAACAAAAATATTTGTAAAATAAAAATAAAAATACAAAAAAACTACAAATACGAGGATTTTT
>JBAMYA010046162.1:0-11196 GCA_037176975.1 Arrhamphus sclerolepis | reverse complement strand
CTGGGATAGGCTCCAGCAGACCCCCGTGACCCTGAACAGGAAATAGCGGGTATAGATAATGGATGGATGGATGTATTTATTGTTTAGTTATTGTTTTTATTTATTACTTTGATATATTCCATCTTAATGCCTTTGTAAAGCACTTTTAGTTGCCTTTGTGAATGAAATATGCCATACAAATAAACTTACTTGGTGACAGCTGGGACTCTCAATCACAGAAAGAAGGAAACGTATAGAAGACTGATGGATAGATGGATGGATATATAATCTGTTTTTTTTTTTTGTTTTTTTCACTTCTGATTTGTAATGAGCAACTATTTAAAGAAGTGTTGCTGTCAACTGATACATGACACATTTCGATGTACTTTGCACATTGTCATGGTGATGAGGGGAAGTGAGCGAATCACACCATTTCTCATCTTCAGCAGTGTGTAAACTTGTTATTACTGAGCGCAAAGGACTCAATGAATGAGGAGAAAATTATTCTCTGAATTTCTGAATGACCACGCCGGTGTCCTTTTCCCTGTTATTATACATCACATGCATCTGAGATAGTAAATTATTTTTATCTTTCTTTCCTCCCGCCTCCTGAGTATGAAAAAGACCTTTTAAGTTAGGTCTTCATGATTGAACTGAGGGAAAATTATGAGTGTAACATGTATGCCATGTCAATGAACATGTAAATTAATCTATAAAGCATTCAGATGGGCTCTTTGTCTTAGTATTTTCAGCTAGCATAGGTGATTCTTGCTTCGGGCATAACAATCATTTAACATGGTAATGGCTCGCACACTGAGCTTGTTAGCTATGCACAGTCCTCATTAACATACAAATTCAATTAACTTTCATGCATTAAAAAAGGGAGGGAAAGAAAACAAATCTTTTGTATGATACCTGCTCTTTCAGCATTTTATCTTCCTCCTACTCACGGTGAGTGAAGGAGAATGCCAATGTTACGGTGACTTTCTCTGTTTTTGGCTTGGTGATGAATGCTTTATGGTGTTTTGCAAGGCAATGTAATTCAGTGTAGCCAGACATGCTTTCATAGGAGAATGAAAACGTTCTGCACTCCATAGAGACACTCAGGTATCTGTCCTCTTCTGTTAGCTAGACTGAATTGCAGCGATTCCAGCAAGAAGACTGCACAGGCTGAGAAAACAGCACAATTAAACAGCCCATGCTATGCAAATTGAAAGACAATTTTCAAAGTGTTTTATGGGTAGAATTTTCTGTAGCGTGGTTAAATGGACAGGACCCTTTATGCTCCCCCATGTACTCTACGGGAAATGCTCTTATCAAGGGAATTGGTAATTAATGGCATGCATTGTGTCAGAGGACGGCGCAGTGAATACCAATGATAATAAAAGGCTGATGAGATAACGGAAGAGTGGATTTGTGTGGTTGTGCTTGTGGCGATGTCTGCCCTCAGTCAGATTCGTGCTTACGCTCAAGAGACAGCAGTGATCTGCTTTGGTCAATGCAGTTTATGAGTTCAATTTACATGTTTGCATATTTGACAATTAACCCAGCTGAAATCTTCAGCATCAGCAGTGAAGGTCTGTTTTCCCAGGCATTCTAAGCATCACATCCATCCCTATATCAAACAGGCCCAATAAAGGCAGTGTTTCATTTGCATACAGTTAATTAGACATTTATGTTAAACAGCTAATTAGCATGTATAGAGTTCTGTGTTTTGACCGATGGAAAAGCTAAAGCAGCTGTAACTTTTCCTTTCTTTTCCGCTGCTTTTGCTGTCCCTGCATATGTGAGTAGTTGGTGATCACTTAATAAGTTAAAGTGTGTGAGAGTTCTGTTGTTATGAGCAAAAAGCAGAATTAGGGACAGACGTTCAACAGTTCAACAAGGCTTACCTGGTATGGGGAAACTCGTTTACTACTAGTTTATGAGGCAACAACAAAGAGGGGTTTCCTTGCAGGCATTGTTGAAAAGCATGAGTGTCAGAAGGGCTCGAGTGACAAAAAAAAGAGACTAATGATGTTTATCTTCTTTGTTTTTGGTTTGCTGTTCGCATTTCCATTAAAAGGATTAGCCAAGCTTCTCAAGAAGTTGAAACTGCAGCCAGTAATTAATGAATAAGCTCTTCTCTGACAAAAGAATTTTGTTCAGCATTTAAGTGAGTGAGTACTTTTTAAAGAAGGCTCTAGAGTTGAAACAACCCTAGATTAGATGGTTAAGGAGTGTAAGCTTTTGTTAGGGACCACAAACATAGTAAATTCAAATAGTTTTGAGTTAAAATGGAACATATGAAAACAGCAAAATACTCATTAATGTTAGTCCATAAAGCAGTCTGCCCACATCAGAATATACTGATGTTTTAAGCCTCTGACAAGACTCAAAAACGTCATTCCACTTAAGTTATGACGTAGAAAGAGACCCCATCGACAAACTTTGTATGTGTAAAAAAAAGGAAAAGTGCATTGACTGTAGAGGCCTCTGTTCATTGCCATGTTGTCATAATTCTGTACAAGTCGACTGATTCACACAAACTACTCTAAACAGACGCAAAAGGAGGAGAGTTAATGGCCTCTGATTCCATAGAAGTTGATCAGGACTTAAATATTTATACCAAAATAGACAAGTGTTGGAAGCAGCCAACAAGAGACTTGGGGTTGTTTTAACTTTGTAATTTTACTTCAAAGTGCTGCTACTAGTTTAAAAAGTGAAGTACTGACACTGGCATTACAGGACAGCATAACAACAGTTGACTAAGGTACATTTATGTCCATATCAGCTCATCCTTTCAGGTGAACATAGATAAATAAATAAATAAATAAAAACATGTACCCGTTGGATCACAGTTAATAAGACTATTAGCTTAGTTACTTATATTAGTGATAATTTATATGGAAATCTAAATAGTACCAGTCAACCAACCAACAATCTCCAGCCTCATTCTCAGATATTTTAAAACGCAAATTTTTCAACACCTTGAAGATGCCAGTAAAACTCTGGAAGCTGTTATGAAGTTTTTACACGTAAACATCAGTTAGAGAACATGCAGAAGTCTGATCTTTCACAATAAGATGTTCTCTGCTTTTGTTCACCATGAACTTATAGTCAACAAGCTGCAGGTCATGATGAAAATAACAAAGAAACAATTATGGATTTTATTCGAAGTGGCAGAGGGAAGAAGGAGGAGTAAGAAAATGAGAAGCGGACGGACAACACTGTGAGGTTTCGCAGGAAGACTGCAAGAATATGGTCAGATGAACCTTCAAAGCTATGCAGAACCAGAGTGACCAGAAAGGGTTGGGCTATTCTAGCCGACTGCACACGCTGTCTTTTTTCAGTTTAAGTTGCTTCCATCTGGTCGCAGATATGCACTGCTGAGATGCAGTACCAACAGACTCAAAAATCCCTTTGTACTTGTCTCCATTGTCACTCTTAACAGCATGTGATTAAGGTGTCACTGTGTGATCGTGTGTGTGTGTGTGTGTGTGTGTATGAATTTTAAGATCACTGCTGACTGTAAAACAAATTGCCCCTTGGGGGATATTAAAGTTTACTGAACTGATCTGAACTCAAGATCCAAGATTCAAGATGTTTATTGTACACAATGAAAACACAGTGGAAGTGCAATGAAATTCTTACTGAATTATCTCCCTGTCGCACAGCATAAGTAAAAAAACAAACAAACATAATATAATGAAATTTATAGAGAATAAAAAAATAAAAAAGAACCTAAAAATAAAAATAAAGAATCTAATAAAGAAAAAAAAAGATAGACTGTTTACAACAAAAGTATTCCGGGGTACAGAAGTATTGTCAGAAGGTATAACAATGGCCCCCTGCATAGAATATAAACAGTTTAATTCTGAACTAATGACCTGTTTCTGTGTATCTCAGAGGTTTTGACAAAACTGCAGTGTTGGAAGAGTTTTAAATAAACATGTAAGAGCCACTGTAACGTGTGATATTTGGATTTCCGGAACAAAGTCATTGATAAAATCATGCTCTGACTCTTCCTCTCTTAACAAAGAGCAAGTTGAAAATCTTGCATGATGTGAACAAGCTGTTGTCTGAAGTAAGCCAGAGATGGTCAAAGGGAAGACCCTCCGCTTGGTAAAACTGCTATGCAGTCTGTTTCAGCCACTGCAGCTGATTGCATCACAGCTTCAGCAGAACAAGTCCCCCAGTTAAATTTTCATTCATTTAAGGTCAATAATTTAAGCTGATGGACTTCAAATCTAGCAACTTAATCAGTATTTGGATTGGACAGCTTGCAGAAATCTGTCAATTAATGAGCTCTAACTTTTTTTCATAAACTTGTTCAGATCTGCAGCTACCAACGCTGAAGGGCTTTTATCAAAGTCATTAAAAAAAGAAGTGTTAACAAAACATACATGAATAATTTGAGAAAATGAATATATCCCACATGTGCATGCATTTATTCTCAAGATTCATATGTAACAACCTGATTTCATTGTTGAAATGCAGATAGAAGCAGGTCTAAAAGATATATTAAGCCAAACAGTAAATTCTTCTGAATGGGAAAGAGCTGCACATGCTAGACTGGCATAATGGTTCTACAAAGCCCTTGACAATGGGATTCATATTTCATCACATATCACAGAAACAGGTCAAAACAGCCCGTATGAACAGTTCCAGTCTGGTTTTCGTCCCCGCCACAGTACAGAAACTGCTCTGATCAAAATGACCAGCGATCTCCTCATGGCAGCTGCTTCTGGTTTACTCTCCATCCTCATCCTCCTTGATCTGAGTGCAACCTTTGATACAGTTTCTCCCTCCATCCTCCTCAAAAGTCTATCCTCTATTGACATCACTCACATCCCCCTTGACTGGCTCCACTTTTACCTCAGTTCAACCAACTCGAGCCCTTCAGGTCCCACATCAGGTGTTCCCCAGGGCTCTGTCCTTGGGCTCCTTCTCTTTATCATCAACCTTCTTCCTCTTGGCAATATCTTTTGCAGAGTCAATATTCATTTCCACTGCTGGAGGACACCCAGCTCTACCTTTCTAGTAAACCAAACTCCACACTCCCTCCCTCCTTCCTCACCACCTGCTACAGAAATACTTCTCATTGGAACCAAATCTACATTATCCAAAGTTGACAGTTTTTCTCTCTCTATTGACAGCTTCAGCCTCAGCACCACGGGGAGCACAGCTTTCAGCCTCTCTGCTCCCCAACTCTGGGACTCATTCCCATTGGACATCCGCAACACAGACTCTCTCCCTCTGTTCAAATACAGACTAAAAAAAATCACCTCTTCAAAATGTCCTACTCTTTATAATTACATTGTCCTATTCTTTTAAATTCTATTCTATGTATCTTTTATCTGTAGTTTTTTTTTTTATTTTTTATTGTCGTGCAGTGTCTTTGAGAATGTCACCACTAAATAAAATGTGTTTTTATCATTATTATTACTATTATTATAATTATTATTATTGTTGTTGTTATCATATTTACCCAATCATATAAACATTTGTGCTTCACAGACAAAAAAAAAGAAAGAAAGAAAAACACATCCAGGACCGTGTTTGTTTCAACGGCCTCAAGCAAACGCTGCACAAAAGCAACCACTACAAGACGAGCAGCAGGAAGCCTCCATTTTCTGCTCCATCCTCCCCACATAACAAGGTATATTCACTTGCTCTCCAAACTCCCCAGAAATCAGACTTATACCTGTCTCGGTACCAGACGGCCCAAAATTGCCTGTCCTAGACGCTCCTGGACACCCTCATGTGGTTCTCAGGGGTCTGACTGGCAAGAGCTCTTTTGGAAGCACCGACAAGGACCTTGCTCATTATTTGGTGGATGGTCATGATGTCATGGCACAAGTTCATCTTTGGATTGAATAAAACAGCCAGCACTACTTAATTGTATGTAACTGAACACACCAATTAAATCTTGACTGAGCTGAAGGAAAAAAATTAAGTCAACCCTCAGAGGTAATAGCAGGTTGAATCCCCTCTTGAAATCCAGGCAGTTTTCCATTCGCAAGAGTCTAATAGTAGTTTTACAGGCTTGGTCCCAAAGCAAGAACTTTCATAAACTTCTGTGGGGCTGAAGCAAGTCCCTGCTACCTTGGATTAGAAATTTCAGAGTAGAGCAGGACACTGACTTAGTGCTGTTTGGGGGGGGGGGGCTGTACACAGGAGATGACGTTCAACCGTCTAGATGTCTCCTTCAAGTTTGCAACTTCGCTCCACATTCATCACCACTTTTACTCTGTGTACCGACACAGCAAGCAAAAATTCAAGTAATGTTTCAGCTTCTTCAGTTAATTCCAAGATATTCACATACTTCACACATTGCAGTGAACACTTCTTAAACAGCTGACCTTCATGTCGGTGGACGGCACCCTCTACTAACTGAACCACAGCTACCCAGTTTCCTTTTTACAGCCATGGATAGGTCTGGAGGGAAAGAAAAAATGCCAAATATATATGAAAGGAGACATCGAGGAAGAGGTGGGAGGGATAGGAATGGAAAGAAAGATGACTTGTTTCCCCTTATGGTCCTCTTTCCAAGGTGAGACAAAGAGAGGAGACATTGGATGAGTGGGGAAGGAGTGACTTCAGCTGCTCTATCAGCAGGAAGAAAGATCTGCAGTAAAACATATGCTTTTACAGCAAGCAACAAAGTTCATGCCCTTAAAAGTTACCAAGGGTGAAGACCTGGGAGTTGAAAATGTTGTTTGTTTTGATTTAAGTCAGCAGGTCAGTTGTAGATGTCCTCCAGGCAACTCATTGAGTGTTTACCTCTAGGAAGGAGGTAACTTTTGATCAAGTTGAGCCACCAATTCACCCTTTTTGCTGCAAGTGGAGCTATACAGCCTTGGGGCAGCTTGTGTCCCATGGCATGACTGTTTTTTTGGGGATGAAGTCGCCCTTTCTGTAAACTCTGTTTGACCTTATGTATCTGGACTGAGCTCCCCATGCAAACTCTGTGTTTCTCCCTTCCTCACACACAGTAGTATACTCTCATTTAGTTCTCCTTTACTTACAGCCTGACGTGATGAGTTTTCACTCAAAGGCTTAATTGAGGTGAGCTTCAGAGCTTCTCATGCACTGCTTGAAGGATGTGGCGTGAGAGAAAAGCAAGTGCACAATATCAGTTTACTCTGCATTAGCTTTTGATTGACTGAACAACTGTTAAACTTGTGGCAGCGAACATGTGAGGCTGTAAAGCATATGTGAAAACCATATTTTCTCAATATGTGTATGAACGGGCAACCAAAGAGCTTAACAGATGTGCATTTTTTTTATGTTTCTTGCAATTCATGAAAAGTGCTAAATGATGTTCATTACTAAATTGAAAATAACTAATAGCCTGTAGTTTCTACTTTGGGTAATCCCTGTGTGCAAAAGACTCCTTATAAGAAGCCACATTTGCCTTCTAGTCCCTTATGTAATAAAAGCTTTTAGCAGCTTCATCATGAAATGCATCACAATTATGCTTTTTCCCATTTCCTTATATCTCTCTAATTAGTCTATTTAATTAGCCTGGTTCATTGGATGGCATTCACACAGGAATATATGCAGGAATAACTGTATGCAATATTCTAGATACAAATTTTCCATTATGATGTTGTGTGAGTTGTTGATTAGTCCACTCTAACAAACATGGCACCTGATTTGTTAGTCTTATCAATAAGTGGAGCCTTGGGTGCTGAAGTGTGTGTGCATGCGTGCGCGTATTTATGTGTACACATGTTATTGTATTCGCGACAATCTAGCCATCAACTCTAAACCATGTTATAGAGTGAAATTACCCATCAACTCGGCTAAAAGCATAGCTGACAACCTCTAATCATGGTCAGAAGAGAAAACAAATCATTGTCACTGGTGTGCAGACACACATTCACACAATCTATTCCCAAGACAAGCCATTGGGTTACCAGACATCATTGAAAATACAAATAAAAAAAGGAAAAGAAAAACTGTTCTGCAGTGGTTCATCTCTTTGGGCTTCTTGCCAGAAGCAGAGCTTTTTCAATGACACCACAGAGCTCAGCTTTGTCTCGATTGTCTCTGCTCCACTGCCTGAACATCACGTTAAAGGCAGGTAGCCTTCCCGAGCGCTATGTCTCCCATTCAAGTATATGTTTACAGCTTTTACATGAGACACTCTGAATCACACATCTGCGGAGGACTTTAGGTGATTTTTTAATCATGCGCTGTGGTGAGACATACAAGAATAACTGACATTTACAATTAGCTGTTGTCAGCGGCCAAAGGCAATAGAGAGCAATTTAGTAGGTACACATTACTGTCGTAAATGGAAGTGACAACAGTTTTGATATGTTATTTGAAAGGGACGTGATGGTGAATTGTGTTTGACCCTGTTTAAGTGGGCTCACTCTTGATAGGCGCACACCCTTTATTCAAGAGAAATAATTGGTTTTGCAAATTGTTGTTTATGCAGGCTCCCAAACCTTTTGAGAGAGAAAGTAGCGGGTGCTGATTAACCTTGTCATAGTTGTCGACATCTTAGGACCATGCAGCTCGTACATTCAGCACGCTCTCCTGCATTGGATGTCATTACGTTTCCCCCTGGAGTGTTGAAGATAAGTGTTAAATTAGTGTATTTCTTTGTCACTGGCCTTCCCTTGGCATATGCTTTCAGAGTTGAGACAACATATTTCCAGCCGGGTAAGTCATGGTTGGTTTCTGAACTCAAGACTTCTGAAGCAGTGAAAAGTTGGAGATGGGGTGGGGCTAGGGGAGGTCTCTGTGGTCTCTTTGGTCTTCTTGCTGTGGTTTCCCTACATTTGGCTTGCAGACAAGTGCATTGTGCACAAAGCTTCTCTGATGTGGTGCTGGGGTGATGAGTAAGCACAGATATGCTGCAGTGGGTATGTGTGTGGTATCCAGAGCTCTGCCTGACACATGGTCATGAGGAAATTGAACTCACGAGGGAGTATGGTATATATATTACACAGCATTTTACCGGCCAAACTTTTCCCCCCTGTCTAATTAAAGGACATTTGTGGGTTCTGCCAGTTACGTAAGCCCTAAAAAGTTCCTGGTGGAAAAAGTCATGTGTTCAGCATGACACATCTGGGTATACTGTTGATAGATTGTGCTCTAGTTAGGGTAAATATTGGAGGAAGAACTCAGTTGAACCTTCTTAAGGGTTTCCTTTCTTTTTATGTCTATTAATTGATATTCAAAAAAAGGCTTGTGATGTAAAGACAAGTGTTGTCCATGTGAAGTCATTCATTGTAGGCGACAGTCTGGGTGACTGTGAGATGTGACTATCAAAGAATACGGTTCTTTGATAGTCACATAAGCTTCAAAATAACAGAACATTGCTTTTCCTTTCATCTACAGATAACCTATTATAGAAATCTATCAATGAACCCATTATCGAAAATCAATCCATCCATTTACTTCTGCTTATCTGGGTTTGGGTCACATGGGGGTAGCAGTCCAAGCAGAAAAAACAGAGATATCCTGAAGTCACTGAACTGGACTCCTTCACCCCTTGACTGCACCTACAAATTCTGTCTAAACATTATGAACAGAATATGTGAAAAACACAGCTCTGGCACGCTTCAAAGCACTCTATTTTTTTTTAAATAGTCTCATCTTTTGTCATTAATACCTCCACAGCCTCTCTGAGTCAAGCTTTACTCATGTCTTGTCAAAGTCTGGTGACCTCATTATGCCATCATCAGAGTCACCGCTCAGTTAATGAGGTACATCACACAAGCAAAAAAAAAAAAAAAGAAAATCACTATCAATTTATTTGCTTAAAATGCAGATGTAACATTTGCCATGTAAACCATCTCAGTCAGTATGATGCCAAGACAGCTTGCAATTAAGCAGAAAACTTGATGTTATGTGAACACATTTGTGTGTTTGGGCCACAATCGTCCCCATGTGTGTAGGCTGCTACAGAATCAGATGACTAGCAAAAAGAGATACGTTCGCATACCTGAGTAATGTGTGAGTAAGGACACAGAAGCCAGGACATGATGCAAAAATGATGCAAAATGTGTGCTAGAAATCCCCCTGACAGTGACACCTGAAGATTGGATGTTTCCTTTTTTTTTTCTTTTTTTTTCTTGTACCACATTGAGTAAAAATATTTCAATCAATCAAATAGCTGGACACCATTTTATTGACATCCAGCCACTGGATTTGCCAGTGATACAAGACCATGCCCTCATTATTTTTGCTTCTTAGTACTCTGAGCTGTGAACAGAAACCTTAGAGGGCATAGTCATATTTTAGTCACATTTTAAACGAGGTCCTCCTACAGCCAGCAGCTCCACAGCTTCTCCAGCAGGCTCAGCTGAAGGAGCGGAGCCTCAGCAGATCATTCATGGACCCTTCAGTGTAGAAATCTGCTGCCACCCCCGGTCAGTCATACCGCAACTGTCGTGCTTCCTGCCAAAGTCTTACACAACTGTGGTTGCATGTATATGTGGATAGACGGCCGGTGACCAAGGGGTCCCAGAAGAGCTCTGCTGGTCCTCTTTTCAACTCTGGCAGCACTTGCGTCGTTCCAGTAGAGACACTTGCAATTGGGACGCTTGGACAGATTTTAATTATTATCCTGGGTTAACATAAAATTGCCAGCCAAGCTCAAAGAGCTATAACTGTAATTGGTGATGTCACAGATTATTTGTCCAGTAATATGTACAGTCCATGCTTACAGCACATGTAGGATCATTAATGAGGCTGATCTAGGTTATGAGTTCATGTCAATGAAGTCCACCTGGACCTTCAGCATTTATGATTACAGTGTTTAATTCATGAAAGTAAAAAGCAAAAAGGATGCAAGTAAAAAAGGCCATTAAGAAGCTACTAAACAACATCGGTTACATTCACAAACACGCTAGATGTTAATTCTCTGAACAATTAGTTGTTCCATTCAGAAAAGTTAGTTTTAGAATTATTAAGCCAAAAGCAAACATGTAGTTCACATGCACATGTACCTAACCCCTTACCCCTAAATCTGAAAATATGCCAGTCATTAAATCCTGTGGAATTATAGAGCTTTCCAATCTGTTTCTCCACCTTTTTTTCATTTCCTGTCCAAAAATGTAAAACAAGTTTGAAAAAAAAAGGCACACCACATGCAAGAAGGTGGTGGAGCTCAGTTAAAGGGACACTGTGTAGTGTCCAAAAATGGACTGTTTCATTCAAAAGTATGACCTTATTAATTAGTAATTACTTCCATCAACAAATCACAGTGTTCTT
>JBAMYA010046161.1:0-11196 GCA_037176975.1 Arrhamphus sclerolepis | reverse complement strand
TCTCTTTCTTAGAATTCATACCTTGCTGTGTGTGTGTGTGTGTGTGTGTGTGTGTGTGTGTGTGTGTATGTATGTATGTGCATATCTTTTCCTGTTTATATATTGCATACACTGAGAAAGTCAAAAATATGATATCCTTTTGCTTTAATTTAGAGCTGAAGGAATTTTTGTATAATGTGATAGGATTAAATTTTATTGCCTCTAAATTTAATCAAGTCGCATTATATTTTTTGCGAATATTCCAAAAAATATTACACAAAATGATTGCCGTTAATACTGATCATTATGCATGATGTGCAGCTTCAGTGAGCTTCTTTTGGAGGAACTAAAATCCACCTGATGTATTTGTGTGCAGTGTTATTCCATCTTAGGTCTTCCAGGTGTAATGAATGACTATGAGGTTATCCGACAGATTGGAGAAGGTACCTTTGGGAGAGCCTTCTTGGTCAGAGACAAGAGAGAAGGTGGAGACAATCAGTGTGTGGTCAAACAGATCAGCTTCAGGAAGGTACAGCTGCAGCGTGCTGTCTGTAGGCCACTAATGGCCTCAACTACAGGTGGCACTATCCTTTTTATTCGTTCATTTAACTCGATTCACCCACATTAACCCAATTCTATACATTCTCCGTTGGCTACTGCTTCTCTATCGCATTGATGTTGAAATTTTAATTGTTGACGTGAAAGCTCTTAATGGCCTAGCTCCACCTTATTTATCTGAACTTTTAACTATCAACTGTCCCAAACCAATATAACTAAGATGATGACAAACAAGACAGCAGTTACCAGACAATATGCTACCAGCTGTCGGTAGCAGTTTATATATATTGTAGAATTATGTTCACTTCTACGTTTTAGTTCCGATGTCAGTTTAGAAGTGTGTTTGTTGCTCAGATGTCAGCAAAGGAAAGGGAAGCATCCAAGAAAGAGGTGACCCTACTGTCGAACATGAAACACCCAAACATTGTTTCCTTCATTACATCGTTTCAAGGTGAGTCTGTGAGGTACCGTACAGAATGTTTACAGGACTATTTCTGAATCTGTATTACACTGTTTCCTGGATTTTTGTATAGACTGGGGCAGTCTGTATATAGTGATGGAGTACTGCGATGGAGGGGATTTGATGAAGAAGATCAACAAGCAGAGAGGTGTTCCTTTTCCTGAGGAGCAGGTATACAAACGCTACCCTGTAACCTAATTTTACTCTGACCTAATCCTGAACTAAACTGTGTTTCATGTTTTTCAGATCATGGACTGGTTTGTTCAGATATGTTTGGGCCTCAAACACATCCACAACAAGAAGGTTCTCCACAGAGATATCAAGGCTCAGGTAACTGACCCTCTTTTCTGTTGCTCACTCTCAAAACATCCAGTCCATTCATGTCAAACTAGGTCACTCTTTTTCTGAGAAAATCTAGAGTTCACAAACACAGCTTTGGATAACATTCATAGCAGAAACAAAGTGATCTTATAATACAAACAAGTCCAACAAAGTGCATTAAAGAGAAAGACAAACCAGCTCACATCAGCAATTGATGTAAAAACTGTTTACGAGCCACTTTAGTCTGGATTAGTCCACATCACATTTCATCCAGAGACAAGAGAGTGGGGCAGAGAAAGAAGGGAAATACACAACTAAGAGTCACAGGCCTTGAGTCAAATCAGCAACGTGGGGGAAAGATAGCCTGTGTATAAAGGCTGCCACTCACCAATCTGGTGACAATGCACGAAATTCACTAACTTTACACACGGACACTGTGTACAAAGGTACACTGTAAAATTATTGATGTTGCAAAATGCAGCTTGTCTTGGACTCGTTGTTTAAATAAAATATTTTACCAGAGGTTGTTTATGCTAAGGTTGATGTTAGGGTTGTTTTTGAAAACTTGTGGAGGACCAGTGGCCTACCAGTGTTGCACTGTCTTCATGGACCTGTCAGAGCTGTGGTGACATGTTGTTGGCAGCTGTGAGTTTTTTTGTTGTTTTTTTTAATGAAACCTACCTGCAAGTGAATGGAAACAGACAGACTTTATGTTATGTAATTTCATCAAATAGTTTTGGGATCCTGATAATGCCAATGAATAGATTTCATAGATTTCTTATCATAACAGCATAATAGAACTTTCTGGATTATAAAGCAGAACTGTTCTTACATCAGCTCTGCTTGGAACAAGGATGCTGCTGTTTGCCAAGTCCCAGCCTGACCACAGCCTGACCACAGTGTTCACAGCCATCACTATCTTTCATTAATCATGTCTGATTAAACACACACATGCGCACACACAACACAAGCATGCTTTCATTCTAGCTCTCCCTCTGGTTTAGAATATCTTCCTCACCAATGGAGGGATGAAAGCAAAGCTGGGGGATTTTGGAATCGCAAGAATGTTGAATAAGTAAGTCAGTGTCGTCTTCACACGCATAGAAACCCACCTACACACACTGTGCAGCTGTCTGTGACTGAGCACACATGGAAGACAGCCAAACAACTTATTATCATTCCACAAACTGTCGACCCGGACATATAAACACATGGTTGTAGAAGTAGTAGTTGGCTTTTAATATCTGGACTGCAACAGGCAATTTGAAATTATTATAATGTGCACTACTGTACTACTTGCCGTACAGTAGTGCTTAAAGCTTGTGAACTGTATTTTAGTATGAATATAACCAAAAACATAACATGCAATCAGATTTGTGGAAGGTCCTTCTTTTAGTTGCTGAGGAAGAGTATTCAATATGACATGAATAGTAGAAATATATGAACCTTTGCACTCAGTATATAGCGTGACATCTATGAAGCAATTTGTTCTGCCAAATTTAATTTGTTTTTTTTAATATCTCCTTTTAGTCAGTGCTGTTGATTATTCACTTTAAGGAGGAAAAATAAGGGATCGTCATGTTTTTGGTTTTATTTTCGATAGATTCTGATTTGCTCATGCTCTTCAGGAGGAGAGGAGTGTAGAACAGATTGTCCAAGTTAGAACAGTAATATAAAGAAGAAAAGGTCTGTTTTAATGACAAATTGGCTCCTCTAACAAACTCTTAAATTCTCACGAGAACAAATTATATTAGATAACTGTTTGGTGAGCTAAAAACTCTTATCAGTAAACATCCAGTCTGCTTTTTAACACTATAGATGATGTTATGCAGTGATTCCCAACCCCTGGGCCTCGGACCGGTACTGGGCCACACAGAAAGAATAAATAACTTCCATTATTTCTGTTTGATTTATTATCTGAGTCTGAATGATGTTTTATTTTGAAAAATGACCAGATTCTCTCCATTACATCCATCTATGACTCACTCTTGACGCATGTCAAGGCCTGGAGTCCATAGATCGCATGATGCATCCCCGTTTTTATCTGCTACACCTTTAGATTGGTCCGTGAAAATATTGTCTGACATTAAACCGGTCCTTGGTACAAAAAAGGTTGGGGGCCACTGATGTTATGTACATTTGATAGTATGACATCAGTGAGCTCTGTAAATAGAAAGATACAAATACGGTTTATTTTTAAAACTCCCTATCTTTAGACACTTATATTTGACTGTAGTTTTGTCAACTATGCAGCACCATGGAACTGGCCAGGACCTGTGTTGGTACTCCATATTACCTCTCCCCAGAAATCTGTGAGAGTCGGCCCTACAACAACAAAACGTATGTATATGTTATCCTCAGTTACTTTACTCTGTGATTGTAATGTTATTTCAAACATGCTTAAAAAAATCACTCTGCATAACCCTTTTTTTCTTTCCACTAGCCTGAAAGAATAAGCAATATGAAGTTTTACTTTTTTACTTGCCTCAAATGTAAGATAAGCAACAATTTGAAAAAACAAAACAAAACACGGAGGGCTATTCAGTTCAATTCAACTTTATTTGTATGGTGCTTATTACAATACAAATTATGTGTAGGTGCTTTCCAGAGAACCAGCACATGATCCCAGAGTGAATGTTAAATAAACAAGCAGTGTGTATATATGTTTACATATATATATATGTATATATGTGTGTGTGTGTGTGTGTGTGTGTGTGTGTGTGTGTGTGTGTGTGTGTGTGTGTGTGTGTGTGTGTGTGTGTGTGTATACACATAAATAAATATAATCTTATATGCTATGCAGGCTATGTTTAAGATGAGCCTGGTTTTAGCAATTCCTACTGGCCCAAAACACACTATTGTTTAGTTTAACTAGAAGCTTTAGTAAACATGAATGTTTTAAGTTTGATTTTAACTCTGTCGTGAATGTGATGTCTTATATGTAGGTAATGAGGAACTTGACCGTTAAGGCCCATATATGTGAAACATATGTGAAATTGACTTGAGTTTTACAGGGAGTCAATGGAGGGAGGCTAACACAGGAGAGGCATGCTCTCTTCTGTTCACCATGGCTGGGCCTCATTCCTACCGCTGAAGTGTTTTTCAGTGGCTGCAGAAACAAGTGAAATATTTTCTTCTTAAAATAGCATCATAATCACAGATCCCAATCCTGCAGGTGACCAGTAAAGGAAACATTTTAGCATGTCTGCAGAAGGACTCACAACATGGGCACAAATATAGAGGCTTAAAAATATTCCATTTGGTTTATGCTCCAGGTAAGAGACTTCTTACAGTTACATTTGGGATCCATCCACCACAGAGAAATCCAACCCAGATGCCCACTTATTATGTGTCTGCTATGATTAGACAAGTAAACCTCCCCTGGCAAAATTAACTCTGATCATGTGTGAATCTAGATTTCTCTGGCTGTGACTGTTAGATCAGCCATGTGGGTATTTTGCCCATGCTTGTGCAACCATCCCATTTTAATTGAATGAGGTGAATTAAATTCAGTCAGGGAGACATTTATTTAAACAGGATGTACAAACACACACAGAGATGATGCCAGCCAACCAGCAATCATACAAATATTTAAAACCACTGAGACCTCCTTGCCTTCTTTTGTGTGTTTGGAACATTGTTCTGCTCTCTTCTGGAGTCTTGTTTTGATGCAGATGAGGTCAGAGCTGCTTCCTCCTTCTCACATGCACGCAAGCATATTTGCACTGCTGAGTAGATGAATGATCGAATTTCCACAAGGGCCCCAAACTTGAACCTAACTCTAAATGTTAGATTAGTCTGGCAGAAGTCCTAATTCTTAAAATCCAAAACTTTAAAAGGTCCTCACAAAGATGTCAGTACAAGATGACATACTTGATTCTGAGCCAGTAAAGCAAATGCCAAAAACACTTTTTTTTAAAAAATGGATTGTTCTGTTAGTTCTGTACTCAGTTTAGTGACTTCACTGTTTTTAACACTGTGGCGTTTCCCCTTGTTTATGACTTTACTGTTTTAGATTTGATTGCGGTCTTGACATTATTGACCTATTAGATGTTCTGGTTTCAGTCTGTTTCTTTAGCTGTCAGACAGATGGCCTTGAGTTTTCCTCTGTAGTTTGGTGTACAGAGGTGTTCACAGTTGGCTAAATTACTGCAAGGTGACCAGATCCTGTGGCTGCCAAAGACGCCCACATCATAACCCCACCAATACCTCTGTTGATAGTTGGTATGAAGTGTTTGTGTTCATCTGTTGTGTTTGTTTGTTCATTTTTTTTTGTTTGTTCATTTTTTTCAAATGTGATTTCATGCACTATGGCTATACTTCTCTTTTGTTTCATCTGTTTAAAGAACAGACTTGTAGATTTTTTTTGTTCTTTTTTCTTCAGATAGCTTACAACTTTGTAAGCAATTTTGTAAATCTAAGCTGCGGTTCCAGGATGTAATGAAAATCATTCTCTTGGTAATCTTTCCAAGTAATCCATACTTGTTTATTCTTTTTCTAACTGTACTGTTATGAAGTTTCAATATGCCAACCAAGGTATGAAAAGTGAGACATGTGAAACCTTTTTTTGCAATTTATTTGAACGGTGTTTTGTCTGACTTTGGGGGTGAATTCGCTGGAATGTCTTAAATGCTTTCCTCTGAAAAATCTTTGTCACAGAATGATGGACATCACATAGTTTGTCCTGACAATAACAGTTGCTTTCATAAGATCATTGGTGTTTTTTGTTTTTTTTTAGACATCTGTAATTTTACAGATTTTAAGATGATGGGGACCAAATGTTTTTTTATGTAATGATACATAAAACCTGAGAGTTGTTTTTAATTCAATTTGTGCTTTTCGAGGCCCTTGAAGATACACTCTTGGTGATGCAGTTAAGATCAGGAAGGGTATTTGAAGTTGATTTAGTTTGATTAATGCCTGTATGTGTTTTTGTCTGTTTGTCCTCTTTGCAGGGATATCTGGTCTCTGGGGTGCGTCCTGTATGAACTCTGCACACTGAGACATCCAGTAAGCTGCACCACACCCTGCACATCAGCAGCTGCTTTACACACACAGCTCCACTCACACTGAGCACATGTTAACACTCATGCTTGTTAGATCTGTAGTTCTCATGCAGTTGTGCAATTCACCCCTCAAAAAATCAGGTGAAAGGTCATTTAAAAAAAACAAAAGAAGTCTCGTTCAATAAAGCATATAACCCCAGTACTTGTGGGTGAATTATCTTATCAAACTTTATATGTTTAAGCAAAAAGGGTGAAGGAAGAAGGGATGAGTATCTCAGAAGAAGAATTAACAACAGTTTGGAAATGTCAGTGGAAATACATTCGTTCACAAATATGGAGGGAAATTGGATGAAAAAGTTAAGATATTTCATCTCTCCATGTATGAAATCACACTATGACAGAACTCTCTCTGTCTGCTGGAGAAATTGTTGAAACGAAAATGCAAAGCATTATCATGTACGCTATTTAGGGACTGTCCTGTCATCAACCAGTTCTAGGAAATGACTCATGGTGCCCTGCAGAATATCTTCAAATGTGACATTCCCCTAAAAAACAGGATTGTACATTTTGAAGGGCTGATCTAATTTAGCCAAAAGAGAAAAAAAAATAAAAAATGGAAAACAGATCCAGAAAAATTTGCACTATTTGAGTTATACCAGCCCTTTACTATGACCTGGACCCCCCCATCCCCACCCCACACACCCCCATCCTCCCCCACCCCCTCATTCATTCTCATTTGTTGTGTATGAAGACATTTATACATAATGATAAATGGAGTTGGGCTGATACGCTGGAGGAAGTGCAAGTGGGGGGCTAAGATAGCTTTCTTCTTATTTTCTGTGGTTCTGCTTTTCTTCGCCTGCAGTTTGAGGGTAGCAGCCTGCGGCAGCTGGTCAGTAAGATCTGCAGGGGGCATTACATCCCAGTAACGTGCCGCTACTCCCATGACCTTCGCCTTTTGGTCAGCCAACTCTTCAAGGTCCATCAAAATCATGCCTTCTTGTTTTGCATTTTGTGGGTAGGAGGTAAACAGTTGTGCATACGCAGCAAGAATGAACAGGAATCGAGACTTCAGACTGAGACGTGAACGTCAGCATCAGTGACTCAGACTTCAACATGAATAACATTGTGCTAAAATAGCAGCAACTCTGACTGCAGTACCGATCACTTTATAGTTTATTTTCAGTACGTTTAAGAAGGAAACAGTGGATTTACTGTTGTATGAACGACATGGTTATGAGTTATTTTTCAGACTTTACATTGGATTACATAAAAAAAATCTTCAGCTCATTCATGGAAACACATTAACATAATGTAGTACGTTCACCTGCAGGTTTACAGTTTCATAATTTCTACAGACAGTTTTGGTGTCAGAAGTTCTTGGAGTTACTGTATCTCAGCTGAAACTGCCCATACAGTCTGAACAGAAAACCTGAAAACCATGATGAGTTCACAATGAGTTAAAGGTCAGAGAGATTGTGTAACTACTTTTAGGTCTTCACACAAAAGCTAACAGAAAGCTTTCATAGTTAATTTAGGAATACAAGAAAAGGTATTATGTTGTGATTGTTGTTTTTGCCAACAGCATTTTATTAAACATTTAAAGGAACGTGTCCAGGTTAGAATGTCACAAACTGTTTGAGCAGTGGTTCAGGATATTAGCCTAATCCCCCTGTAAGGAAACTGAAATTGTCTACAGTAGATGCTGCAGCTCGCTGATTGTTGCCACTGTCACTGGAAATACTTTTGACACAACTCTCAGTTTCCTAATTAATTGCTTTGAGGATTGAGATGTTGCAAGGACAGCCTGCCTACCTCCCTCCCTCCCAGACAAGGCATTCAAATCCTAAATATTTGTGCATTAAAAATAAAAAAAGCAAAAAACAAAAAACAAAACAAAGAAAGTTGCATAGCTGTATGCATTATAATATATAACAAATAATGGAAATAATTTATTAAGTAATTTAATCAGCTGGCAAGAAACACAACATTCATCAGAGTTGATGTACAAAGACAAACTACATTTCATCATTCAAGATTCCTGAAATATAATATAAGCAAGTGAAAGTGTTACCTGTGATACTGACAGCTACTAGTTTATGAATAGTGCAATGTAATGAGCCGATACTTAATAACTGTAGCACCACCTTTTCCCATTTAAACCAGAAAGTCAGTCTGTAAAGACTAGATTTTCTTAGAAGTTACAAAGAAAAATTAAGAATTCTTTAAAATCTTTCAGGCAGTTACATCAAACTATTACTGCATCTCCATATGTTGAGTAGAAGATACCGGTGATTGATTAATCAAATAATTTTTTATCTTACAGTCATATTTACAAATAATTCTGTAATTGTGTGTTAAGGTAAGTTGTGCTTTTCACCGTTTTACAGGTCAACCCTCGGGACCGTCCCTCGGTCAGCTCGGTCCTCCTCCGCCCCTTCTTGGAGAAGCACATCAGCAAACATTTGAACACTCCGGTAGTGGGTCTGATTAGTTTATTAATCACTACTATAAACGTATATCTCATTTGCAAAAATGTCATTGCTTTTTAGTTTATTTTGATGTTTCTGCTACTGCATATACCAAAAGTGAAAACCAAAAACATTGGTTCAGCTAGTTTACATTAATTAATGCTAATTGATATTACTTAAGATTCATTCTTATCAAATCTGATGCTCAGCTAGGACAAACTGCCTGCTGCCTAGTTACAGTTAATCCCTTCCAGACCAACTCACAGCACTGAACTGTCTTTTTTAATGCTGTCCCATGTGGTCAGGAGTAGAACTGCTACATAGAGGGGCTATAAAAGCCAGCTGGTTGTCTCTTTTAAGTGCTGCCAACAGCTGAAGCCTTGTATAAGTATACTAAACTAAATTTGTAGGTCAAGTGGGTCATGTACAATTGACAGTGTCTCCTTGGAATATTTGAAAAGTGTGTTTGTATTGTATGTATATTTAATGATTATCACTATCAAACTCTAATAACTGTGGATTACTAAATCACAAGATTCAGGTGTAACAGTGTCTCTGGAGCCATACCGAAGTTTGTTGTGTCTTCAAAATGAATTGTCCAATCAAAATTCCGTCAGCATCCTCTCCTCATCATGGATGGAGCATACTAAATTTAGTGAAAATTAGCTGAATTACCTTAAATTAGTTCATATCACACCCTCTTTTCATTTCTTTTCTTCTTCTTTTTTTCAAATGCTGGAAAATGTTAATAGTGGAAAAGTGTGTGCATGTTTTGGTTTCTTTGAGCAACTTAAAGGGAATAAGGGGCAATCTGTTTTTTTTTTTTTTCTTTTTTTAGTTCTATAGCATTTGGTTCTCAAGATATGTGCTAAGTTCTACATTTATTATTGAATTACTACCTAGCGCCCTGCTTAGGTCATTTTAATTTTGGAGTGAGGGGGTTGTAAATCAGATATGGTGTATGTATGCAATGATGCATAGTTTTTTGCTGAGAATAGAGTTCTTAGACCCCTAAAAAAGGGAATGCATTAAATATATGAGTTTAAAGAATTTAAACACACTTGGACACTCTGTGTGTGTCTCGGGCTGTATATTCTCGGAGGCAATGCCATATCATGTTTGTGTTTTGTGGGACACAAACATGAAATGAGAGTGAGTTGAGTTGTGCTTTTCTCCCCACAGACATATATACGAGATTAGAAAAGGAATTTCAGATCACATAAAGTAAGATGGATGTCTTGTGAATTAAATTATTTCACTTCCGTCGATGTCATTTTAAGTGTTGAGTGTGTAATTATTATTAAATTTCATAATTAGGCAATGAGTAACTTCCGATGAAATATTTATGACTGATGTTTGCTTTCTTTAATAATGGGTGGTAGCGAGTGCAAATGTTGGGTGTATATGTATGTGTGTGGTTTCCTGTGTGTGCAGGTGATGCAGAGGGTTAGCCACTCAGCGCTGCATCAAAGCAGACCAGCTGCAGCAACAAGAGCAGGAACAGCAAACACAGCAGGTAGTTCTACACAAAGCACTGTGCAAAGCTTAAATACCATGTCTTACAGGGAAGCAAGACAACAAGTTTATCACTCTGTATTCATGGGACACGAGCCGAATGCGGGTTGGTCTGACACTTATCATGTCTTATCTTGGAATGCAGTGTGTTTTGGTTATATCTCAGCAAAATGTTGTCTTAGATCGAAAGGGGTGTTCCTGTTTCAACTTTCTGTGTCACAACATTTATCTAACTTATCTCAAGTTAGTCATTCCTGCTCTTTTGTTGCTGTCCGACAAGAATTCAAGCTAGAAACTAAACAGCATGCTGACAAATAGCAGGGGTTCCAAAGATGTTGAAACGGTGTGTTTGTTTTATATTAAGAAGTTAAAAAGTAGATGTCGTTTGTACAATTCACAGAGGGTAACCCTTTTTGTTATAATCTCTGCTGTTTGCCAGACAAGATAAAGAAGGCCAGAGGAACAAAGAGACCTGGGGCTGCTGAAAAGAAGCCAGTTTGGAGAGTCAACGCCCATGCCCACCACAAAGTAATGATAATAAGTTATTTAGCAATGAACAGAATAGAATAAGAAGACATAGCTAATTTCAGGCTGTTTACAATTATTTATACTGAGCTTACAATGTGAACACATTCACTTATATCTGGAATAATAATAAGATACTAAGACTAGATGCAATCTTCATTATTCAGCCCATGAATTTATCACATATAATTAAACTAGAACCGATTCAGCTAATTCTAAATTTGACTCATGAGTTAAAAAAAAAAAAAATTGAAATTAAACTGAAATGAATGAGATACACTTCTCACTAAAAGTTAGGGACATTCAACTTTTGGGTGAAACTTATGAATGATGTAATAAGTTCATGTTGCAGTGATATTAT
>JBAMYA010046160.1:0-11196 GCA_037176975.1 Arrhamphus sclerolepis | reverse complement strand
CATAGTTGAGGTCTACCTATGATGAAAATTACAGGCCTCTCTCATCTTTTTAAGTGGGAGAACTGGCACAGCTGATGGTTGACTAAATACTTTTTCTCCCCACTGTATCACTCAGCTGCCGTCGTGTGATTGACTAACTAGATATCTGGGGTTTTACTTTACCTTGAACTCTCCCACCACTGACGGGTCATCTCCTTCATCCTGAGTCTTTCCTCTATAAAGTTTAAATGTATGACAGAAATCGGAGAAACCTTCAAATCCTTCCACCTTCTCCAACTCCTGGTCGTACACCTGCAAAGGAGGAGCAGAGTTTATTCAGTTCTAATTTCTGCTAAAGTGTTTAGGTGGTAAAGCCACAGTAAAAACCAAGGAAAAACATGAAATGTGATAACTTATATACTGATATTCTGTAATATTTACATAAAACGTTTGCCTAAGGAAGGAAGAAAGATCCCACAAACATACTCAAAACCAGCATTCCAGAAACAAAGGTATGACTCGAAAGTCATTCAGGTTGTGCAATTTATGTTAAATTCCAACTAATTTCACCTTCTGACCAAAGAGTTAAAAGTTTAATCTCTTAATTGCCTTAATTCTAGATCATGTCTTCCACATCCCGTTGATAATGTCGCACATGTAAAACAGAATCATTACGTCTCTAGAAATTCCCAGGCGTCTCACTCGGTTATGGAATTTGGGGCGGGGTGGGGGGGAGTGGGGGTACCTTAAACACACTCAAGCGGTCTCTCCTTTTTCACTACCCTGGGAGGTGGAAAAAAGCGGGATCTGAATTTACACTTTTACGGAAAATGGCAGCTACATACACGAATCGAGACCCGGCAAAAGGTGGAAATGTTCCACAAAGAAGAGCCAGTATGTATATTATTTATAGAGGCCAGAAAGAGTATTTAAAAGACTGCAATAAGGAAGACAAAGTGTGTCAGAGGCAGACACACAAAAAAAAAAATTGGCTCGGAAAGGTTAAACAATACAAAATATGAAGACATGTACTGTTTTCTACTTTGCCTGATGGTTAAAATCTTCTTTTTTTTTTTTACAGCTTCCATGAGGTTTCCAGCAGAACACACACATGTTGCTTCATGTGACATCACAGATAAGTATCCGCCAGAGTAACTCCCCTCGCGCACAGAGGACGCAGTCTTGAAGTGTACGGGCGCTGTAATTAGACCATGTCTGTGTTACTTTATAAAGGATGACAAACCCGGGCAGGGACGTCCATGTGTCAAAAGTACTCGAAGGTTCATTTGTTTTCATTAGCGACGGCTGTTTAGCCAAAGAAAAACTCACGCCACACACACGCACACACGGACACAAGGACACGGATACGCACACAGATTTTGGCGCATTCATAAAGGAATGACAATGCAGTTACCAAAAAAGTGCACTCTTACACGGCAGACTGGAAACAGTGATTCATTACAGGCTGCAACGACCAGACTGCCCAGAGGTGGATAAGACTATCAAGGATTATTTGCTAATTCTGATATATATTCTGTCTTCTGCTCTGTTTATATGAAAGAAAAAAAAACATAAAGGGAATCAACAAGGATATCTTACGTGCTCATCCTGCAAAAACAGCTCTTCTAAAAATAGGCCTATATTCCTAAATCAAGTCAAACTGTCTTATATTAAGCAAAAAAAAAAGAAATCCATTGGATTAGAAAAATTTACTTGGCTGGAATTCTTAAAATGAGAAATATTATATTTCTTTAAAAAAAATAAAAAATCTTGAGTAAAAAATGCATTTTTATTTTCTTCAAAATTTGTTTTTGTAGCACAAGACAAGTCTGTCTGAAGAGCCTATCAAATGCAAGTCTGACATGACACAACCTTGTCACATTTATGGGGGCATGTTAGGTCTGAAAAAAGTGTCATTCTATGAGCTGTTCAGACTTTTTACATCACGACCAATATTTGGGGAATACAAAATTGTCCCTACCATTATTTAGCATTTTATTTTAATATAGCTAACATTTATTAATATATTATTTCAATATACATGTGGCAGCATTAATAAAACTTTTTAAAAAAAGAAGCTATTTTAAATTAGTTCACATTTTGTTTATGACGGGTTATATTTATTTGGAGCTATAACGACCCATAGCCGCTATTTCATTGGCTGCGACAGAGTGATGGTCATTACTGGTGGCAGTCAGCAAGGTAGCCTCACCCACGAAGTCCATGTGCTGTGTGGTGCTGAAGTGCCCCACCGCGTCTGACTTGCAGTGACCAGAATTTAAATTAAACATAAGCATCAGAGACGATGTCATTGCCACCGAAAAAGAAACGGGACATTAGAAATTATTTCACCACCGTGACAGTAAGTATGTGCGCCCAGTAGAATTCATATTTAGCTGCATCACGTAACGAAATTAATAGCATTCAAAGTGTTAGGCTTAGCTAAGTGTTGTTTCTTCTCCTCCTCCCGTGTATTTGGAGTGCTATAGTTTTAACTGTCTGTAGTAGCCAACAAAATAAAGCCCCTTAGCCCTGGCACACAAAGTCATGCAAAGATGCTGATCCTGTATTAATGAGGGGGTGTAAGTAAGTTATGTCCCTACCAGAGCTTAGGCCAAACCTACGCCCTTGGGTTTAAGTAAAAAATATTAACCAATTAATTAAATAAACACACACACACATTGGGTCTTCATATAACTGCATGGATTCTTTGGAAAGCAACAAACAGGAAAAGCTGATGTACCTTCATGGCGTCTAACGCCGTCCGCAGATTACTCTTGTCGGTGGCATCATGAGTGTGTTTCACCAGCTCCTATTGGACACAAGTCACACAGAGAACACAGAAGATGTAAAAAAAGAAAAAAAGATATTGTTATCCTGCTGCAACTACACAGTGCAGCCATGAGCAACGTGTGCACTTTAAGCATTTTCTCTGGATATGAACTGAAAGCGGCTGCAAAAAAAAAGAATAAATAAAACATTTTTAAAATATAAAACCTTGCACTGAAATGAATCAGATAGTGAAATAGTGTGTGCAGTCATCTGTTTCAGGCATACGCGTGTATATCTGAAATGGCTTGCTGGCGCTGTACTGCAGCGTAAACAAGAAACCCAGACCTCGACCGGTGAAGGATAAGCACGGAGGCCTCGCATGCATGTTGCAACACACACGTGCACACGCTCAGCCGCTCAGGGAGATGCACTGTATGCATCAGTTTGCCATTGCTCAAATCTCTGCTGTCAGTCAAGCTCAACATGGGCATTATTATCAGCCAGCGAGTCGACAGAGGCCTATTTATCAAGCTCCGGTCCCACCTCTGCACATCCACCACGATACAGAGAAAGGGAGTGGTTCTCCTGGTGGGGGTGGGGGGGGGCATGATGGACTCAATGAAGGAAGTGTAGTGCAGCGGGTTCAGGGGGATGAGAAATGATGAGCACAGACAACAAGGAAGAAGCACCAAGAGATTGATGTCAGAAAAAAGGGAGGGAAAAAACAGGAAAAGAGAGGCAGTCAGGGAGCAAAAGGAAGTGACAAGACATTAGTTGAGGAGATTCTGGCTGTCACTTTGTGAAAAAGTAGCCCAGCAGATGTTTTATTTGGTGCATTGAGCTATTATCCAGCTGTTCCTCGGGGATCTTGACCCATGTTGACACAACAGATTTGCTTTGTTCTCACAGATGCTGCAGCTTTTTTCTACTTTTACAGCGAGCATTTGGGTGTTGCGTGAAAACATGAGAAATCAGACGGTTTAAGGGAACGACTACTTGGGCGTTTTTATGCAACCGTTCTGCAATCAGAACATCTCTGCCTGAAGAAAACTAGACCGTTAAATATGTTGTTCTTACTATGGACATGTAGGTAACATGTGAAATAAAATTAGCCTGACTATCCTCAATCAACACTTCTGATAATTGCACAGACAGATTTTTAAATGTTATTTTTTTTCATAAAAACAAGCTAAGTTTGAACGTTTATTTGAGGATAGATAGGAGTTTAGATTAAATAAGATTAAATCCAACAGAAAATTCTGAATACTTTTTGCACTGTTGGTATAAATGAGTAAAAAAAAAAAAGATTGATCAGATTGTCCAGGTTGCACTGAAAACAAAGAAGTTATTAAAGCCTCTATTTGTTTTAAAATAGTAATGAAAAAAAGCAGCCTGAATGAGTTCTAAGTAACTAAATCTGCTACTTGGTTAAAAGTGGAATTTATTACAGAAGAAAGGGGTTGGAGAGACGACTTCTGGGCAAATTAGATGCTGAAATACGTAACGTTTGTGTTTTCAGTAACTTTGCTCAGCGTCTCCACATTCTCACAGCTTGAAAAAGGCTTCTCCTCTCTGTTCGTGTGCCTCACTAGTTGTTTGTCTTGTTTTCTCCCCTGCTGTCACCTTCATTCCCCACTTCACTTTATCTACTTCTTATCTCCCCGCCTCCCTGATTGCCTCGATCAGATGACAATTATGCAGCGGGGGGTCATTCCAAACGCGCAGTCATGAAGCAGATACAAAAATAGACAGGAAGAGCCTCAGAGCCTTGAAGGGCGAATGCAGGGAGAGTGGAGGAAAACGTGGTCAGCGCTGCCTCCTGTGGATGAACGGAGTAGTGACGGAGAGCTCTGCTCATGACTAACTCTGATGGAGGCGCTCTTGAATGAAAAACCCTCTGATCAGGCTGTCACTGACTGAGAGCCGTCTGTAAAAGCAGTTAAGTCACTGCCATTCACACTTTCATGTAACATGATCATAAGTGTCATCGTATCCAGCTGAGAAGTTGGGAGTTTTGCTGGAAATATGAGACGATGGATAAGAAAAGACAGCTTAATGACACAGGTGGTTACGCACAGTGGTGGGGAAGAAAAAAAAATCTTTCATTTCTTACACTCTGCACAAAAGAAAACGAAGAAGCACAAGCTGATGGTCTCTGCATGACGTCTAAATAAACTATCGAACATGCTCAGTGCGCTCAGAAAGTCTCCTCAGCGTTTAACTCCCCCCCACCCTTTTCCCCCTGAAAGATACAGCAGTGCATGCTTTTTCAGCACTGGCATAATCTTTTACACAAACTCACACTATAAAGAAAGTATACCTGCAGGAGGAGGTGGTACTTCAAGACCCGCTGCATCGGAACCACCAGCAGATCTCTCAAAGTAAACTTGCCGTAATTGGCTCTCTTTGAGCATTCCTGTGTAAAAACAACCAACAATGTGTACATTTTCATAACAATACACAGAAGACATTTTTCATTTTTGGATCTGTGAAAAAAATCAAAGAAACGAAGCAGCAGAAGCAGTCTAATCCCTTCACCTGCAGTACCTCTTCTGCTCACTCGAGGGCGTCCTCTTACCACGCTGAGAAACAGACTGGACTAGTTTCCACTGATGCACTAAACAGTCAGCGTTTCTAATCAATGACTGAAAGAGATCCCAGCTTTTACCTCTAGCTTCATGCGTACGTCCTCTCTGTTTTTGCAGATGTCATCTAGGGTGGCGATAGCTGTCTCCACATGGCTGCAGTATTTCCCATAAATCAACAACCTAAAACAGGTCCAAAGCAAGATGAGGCAACAACAATCTCAGATGTAACGTGGACTAAAATCTTAAAAACTGAAAACACCACGCTGACACATGACACAGGAACCTGTGACGCCATGACTTCTAATGCACGTGTTGAAGACATTATTACAGTTGGCTTATATGCAGAGGAATTATTCGACGTGTCATCCCTTTAAGAGGGTAGGTAAAACTGGAGATGCTACAGAGATCCCTGTGTACCTCTCTTTGAAAGCGATGAAGATCTGGTAAAGGTTCTGGGCACTTCTGTGATGGACTGAATCTTGGATTTCCAGCAGTAAACACTTGTGAACCTTCACCAGGTCCTGAAAACAACACGAAACAATCCTCATGCGTGATTAATGGAGCTTTTATTTAGGGAGCGCTGCAAGTTTTTTTTCAGAAGTAATTAATATTTGATTTAAAAAGTAAAAGAAAAAAACCCTCAACAGAGCTCTAATAGAAGCTGAAATTAGGAATATGGTCTCTTCTGTTCTTCTGTTCTAACAGCTCAGTGCAGTATGTGCTGCATACTGGTCCAGAGACGTTGACAGAACTTAGTTAAGATGATGCTGAACAGAAGTAAATAAATATCTGGAAGCAGGACACTATGTGGTGGCCCACTGCATTATGGGATACAGTATGTAAGGTAAATAGCGCACCATGCACTGCAGAGGGTGCAACTGCTAGCATCCTGCACCCTGAATACTACATTTTAATAACTTTATTTCATGTTGTTTTATAACTGTGCATATATATATTAATGGTTATTGTTAGTTTAAAGTTGAATAGATATGCAATTTAATCTTGCAGAAGATACTAGTTTTCTTGTGCATAAGTCCAAGTGATCGTCACCATGATCATTCCATAATCATGACATAAAATTACAACACTTTGACTTCAATTTTTGGTCCTAAAATCGTAATAAAAAGTACTTTTTACAAAAACCACAAGTTTCGACAAAACCTAGCAACCTTTTGTTGTAATATAGATTTTTCAAACATTTGCTAAATTGTGACTTTTTGACATAAACCAGCTGCTCTCCGCCCCCAGAAAGTTTTCCACTTTCTGATGTCAGAACTGAATCGCATTAAAACCTCGTCTCTGAACGCTCTCACGGACCAGATGAAGTGACGTGTCGGGCTGGACTTGGCCTGCAGGCCCCTGATCTAAGTGCTTGTTTTAAATCAGTTATTATCATTTTCATGAAGTTTACAAGTACAGTGAACGGCAGAAGTCAAGAGTTGCATTAGGCTGACCACTTTAAGGACAAGGACTCACCGGAATATTCACAAACACCTGCTCCATCTCTGCCATGGATAAAAACACGGTGAGGGGCATCATAAAGTGCTGCAGGAGAGAGAGAAACCAGGTGAATGAAGCTCCTCCAGAGGAAAAGTGGGAAAGTCATTTTGCGTGAGAAGCTATTATGTTATGGGGCCAAGCTGCAAAGAGCTGCAGTAAGCAGAAACAATGAAGGCTGTCTGGGTCACGACAATAATCTCATTGTCAGAGTTTGCAATTTAACGATTTCCTCCCAGAGAACTCCCACCACATCGTCAACCCTACATCTCAAAGGAGTGGGCGAGCTCAAACTAAATTCTGCCGTCCGCCTCATATCAAAAGTCATCAACTGAGACTCTCCGCTGGGAAATCAGGTGAGGGCTTTTTGCAGACATGATGAAGCTACACAGGAGGGAGAAGACAAGTAGATGTGGCTGAGGTGGTGGTGGGGGTTGACAAGTGCTTTGATGAGGATGATGTAATGATGACTTCCAGTTCCACATTTCCACATTTTAATGGTCAGAGTATAGAGAGTTTTACAACTCTGCATCACGCATCAAACTGCTCATATCTGTTGTCACTTCAAGCAGAAAGAGAAAGAACAAAAACAAAACACATCTAGTGTGCAGTTTTAATCAAATCAGCAGACACAAATCCCAAGAACAGGTGATTCCCAAAGGGAAGGGCGTTGGTATGGTTTTCTTTTATTGGCATGGCAACAGCAGCTCTGTGAAATGTGAACAGTTGGTCTGCAGCCGAACGGACTGAGGAGACCACGGCTACTTATCAGTTTGTTAAAAGGTTAAAAACATGTCCTGTGTGTCAGATAGATGTCATTTTTGAGTATTCAGGTGGGCTACTTGGGAATACAATGGATACATTTCACATTTACTGAGAAATCCAAGAACCCGTTTAGGGGAAAAAAGTATTCAAAGGTCTGAAACTTTAACTTCTGGCCCTCAGGGACTGCTTTTACTTTTGATTATCGAATGTTTTTGGAAACTTTATCCACCACTTTAACCATATACTGACATGGACATTCTATCTTTTGGGTAACCCTACATTTTTTTTTTCACTAGTTACCTTTATACCATTTATTGGACTTTTTAACAATGAATTCAAACCTGAGAATGTGTGTTTTAAAACTTTTGACTGGTATGATGTCTCTCTTAGCTACTCACCAGGGTTTTTAGACTCGTATTCATGAACACATAAAAAAGTAAAAACCTCTGAGTGACACGACTGGTGCCACAACTAGACTCAATGTCCTCACAAGAATAACACTTTGATTGTTTGTGCGTACCTTCTCTATAGACTCCAAGGTCTCGGTGTATTTCTCTTCTGTCTGCTTGATCTCCGTCAAACAGCAACCCCTGATGTCGGTCTCCGCCTGCTTCTGGAAGGGCTGCACACACGCAAACACACACAAACACACGCAAACACACACAAACACACACAAACACACCAAAGCAAGTTACTATGCGTCAGCGCTGTGGGCTGGAAAACTGTTGAGTCTAAAACCAGATGCAGGCGACTCGAGCCTCTGAGCAAGGTCAGGGTCAGCAGATGCTAGCTAAACCGGCTGCCAATTACAGGAGAACATGAGTTTTCATTTTGTTCTGTTTTTTTCACTGAAAGAATTATCAAGAATGTGGCAAACTAACAAAACTATGAAATGTTTTATTTTGAATATCCCAGATCGAGTTTAATTTAATATACTGAATAGGAGGGAAACAATGTACCGCTACGTTAGCTGAAGTAGCCTCTGCTAGCTCAGTTTCATTTTAGCAGAACCTGGGTATTAGACACTGAGATTAAGAAAGTTCATAGATAATAGATAGATTATTTTAGTTCTTGAGGTACTGACTAACAAATAATCTTTGCATCAAAGCGGGGTAAACATTTTATCTGCAGTTCTGTTTAGTTTCAGTCAGCTTTGCGTTGTTAATTTTAGTTTTTGCTTAGTTTTTGTTATTTGAGTAAACAGGAATACTTTCTCTGTTAGATTCAGTTTTGGTTACCTGATACATGACCCCTAACAACTGCAGCTGAGAAGATACCCTGATCGTAGGCTAATTCAGTGTCTTTTCACACATATGTTCATAAAATGTCCATATTTACAATTACATTTGGCTAAATATCTATGTTTGTGCTTCATCACCATGGCAGGGCCATTAATGATCTTATTTATTCTTTTGGCACTAAAGAACCTGCTGGGATATCAGCATCCAACAAAGACGGATGCTACATAGTGTCGTCATGACTCAGTGAAGTTACAGAGAGGCAAACAAACCGGAGGAGGGATGGCTTCTTCCTTCATAAGATCCTCGTAGATCTCTCCACCATCTTCATCATCGTACACGCAGTCATACAGATCCTCTTCATCCTCCACCCCGCTCTCGCTGCAGCACACGACACATGAGCACGGCAGCGACATTACGTTACATCATTCTGCTGGGAACTGGTTTTACTCTTGGTGTCAATCACATGAAAGGATCACATGCAGTTCTGCTTTTACAGATGTGGATGTTAAGAGTTAATAAATCCTTTTAGCCGTGGATGGCTCCTAATCCATGAGTGTGAAAGTGGCTCAGGAACATGCACACGAGGGGAGACTTTTACTTGTGATGCTGAATATAAAAGCTCTTATTGCTTCTCACATCTGAGCCAATTACTGGACCACAGCAAGCAGATTAACAACATGTTATTAAGTGTGTGTGTGTGTGTGTGTGCGTTTGTGTGGAGAAGCCTGTAGATTTGTCTTCTTTCTTTTTCTGTTTTTTTTTCTACTTCTAGGTTAGAAGCTTATCTTGAACCCGAATGACAAAATTCATGCAGTCAAACATCTTTTGTGAGTTGTGGGTGCTACCAGAGGGACACGCTGCCATAAATCTGTCCTTCTCCCTTCCTACGTCTTTATTTTAGTGTGAAGCCTTGACAGGAGGAAAAATGTCCTCATATTATAATTCACCAAGAAACACGTCAAACTACATGAAGTGATGCTGACCTAAACTGTTCTCCCACTTGTATACATCAGTCATAGTTCAATGAAATGAGCCCATAAAATCACCAAAAGTCGATTTTTTTTTTTTATGGTAATAGGTATTTTGAACCAACACTCGTGTATTTGTTTCATTTCAATTGAAAAATGACAGCAAATAAAAACTCCCAGTAATAAATGCTATTCTGAATACTGATATTATTGCAAACAAGGTCATTTTTCTACGTAGATCAGAAATAAATTGACGTGCATTTCTATTGTTTTTTGTGCTCTATTCATCATTTGGAGGAGGAGGAAATAAAACCTTTAAAATGTCAGCACAGACCAGGGTGCATTTCCACTTTCCACATATGAGGTTTTCTCTGCTGGCTGATGAACAGGAAGGCGGTGCTTGTTGTGTTGAATGGTTTGTTTCTGTGTGAGCAGATGGGTTTAAAAAGCTGAAAACAGCTCGGTTCAGCGAGATCCAGCCTCCCACATTGAACCTCTCCTTCCACTGGCAGCCCACTGTTTACCTCTGTCACGGTTACAAGTGGGCTGCTTCCTGTGCACAAGGGGATGTCAGTGCTGAACAAAAAGCAGACCGCTAAGTCACAGAGAGGAACTGACATCATTATTAGTCCACGATTCTTCTGATAAAATCAACTGCACACCAGTCAAAGATTGTTAAAGGTTCCTAATTAGACTGATACTCACTTGTTGAATATGCACAAAAACAAGTGTCCACCTGGATTTAACTGAACAAACAGGTCAGAGCCTCCCATTGGATAATTATAAGTTATTTAACTCTAACTGATGCAGTGATCAGCTTCTCAATTCCTGAACAACCAGTTCAGAAGACGCGTCCTGTGGTCGAGGAAAAGATGTTCATCTGTTTCAGAAATTATTGGCATCAAGCAAAGAAAACATCTAAGGAAATTTCTGGAACTACTAAAACTGGGTTCAGAACTGTCCAACACATTATTAAAAACTGGAGGGACGGTGGAGAACCATCATCTTCCAGGAGGACGTGGTTGGAAAAAAATCTTGAATGATCGTGATCAATAATCACGTGATCAATAATCGTTTGGTGAATTTAAATCATAAAAAAACACCAGTAGAACTCACAGCTGATACTGAAAGTAAGAACGTTTCTGCACGATCAGTGTGAAGGGATTGGAACCAAACAGCTGTGTAGCCTTAAGAAAACCACTGATCAGTGAGGATAATCTGGAATAAATGCTTCAATCTGCTGGAGAGCATAAAGACTGGATTCTGGAGCAATGGAAGGAGGTCATGTGGTCTGATGAGTCCAGATCTACTGATTTAGAAGTGATGCTCCCATCATGCCTAGTGTCTACTGTACGAGTCTGTGGGAGCAGTCTATGATCTGGGGTT
>JBAMYA010046159.1:0-11196 GCA_037176975.1 Arrhamphus sclerolepis | reverse complement strand
TGTATGTATGTATGTACACACAGACATACATATACTACATATATCCTAGTTTAAATGTAAATAGCTCGGATAAAAACTCCAGCTGGTACATATCACACCAGCCTGCCGTTTCCAGCTGATTCCACCTCTTCCTCGAACTCCCTGTCGACCCCAAATCTTACACGCCTTTCAGTTAGTTTGTCATTAAGTTTAGAAAATAAATGAGCCCACTTCCCTTTCAATGTCATACTAGAAACACAAAAAAAAGACGTTTCAAGCTACTTTTCGACGGGTCTAGGGCAGTGCCACTGCTGCCGGACCGCGTCCGTCTGATCAACGGTCGGGCGGTGACGCTAGCTGCTAGCGGCTAGCGGCGGATGGGTCTGCCTACCTCGGCTGAGATGCCATGGTGTGGCGCGCCTCTCGCAACAACCAAAGTTGGTTGTCATGCGTCTGTTACAGTCCTCGCCGAGGTGATCTTCTCATTTGGTCACATTTTTTACCGGTGAAGTTGATTCAGTCGTTCTTGACGGCTGTCAGGCCCCTGTTTGTTTGATAGTCGACTGCTAACTGAGCGTGTTTGGGTTCATTCCAGTCCGTCTGCCCACTGGATTGTTCTACCGTCCTCAGCCACCCGGGGACCGAGCTCGGGTTTTATACACTGTAGTCTCTCCAAAAGGATCCTCTAAGATTTTTATTGAATTTTTTATCGCAAACACAAGCCAGATACATTGCTTCAGTCCACTGAGACTCTGTTTAGTCGTAAATATTTCTTGTCTCTACAGTTTGGTCAAACTTTGCACCGTTACCCCTGCGTGACACACATGGTACAGCCACCTGTGTTTGTTTGTTTTACCACAATGTTATGGTTGAACATGAAGCGAATGCAAAACATGAAATCAATATTCCTGTTTTATAAATTTGTTGGAAATATATTCAAATCAGGTTTGATACCATTGAAACCTTGGAAATTAGACTAAAGTGGAAATAAGATAAAACATTTATCCTACTTGCAGCTTTTTATGTTTGCTGTAAAACAAAGAAAATAAATACATGAATTAAAATTAACAAATTAAATAAGCTTGAGGGTCCACGTGAAATTGAGCAAATATGCATTTAATAGGTAAATAATTTGTCATTCGTGAGTAATTTCATATGTGAATTAAAGATAACCATGAAAGTGGAACACAATGGGAAGAAATGAAAGGCAAAATTTCAGATAGCAGCATTCAGAACATGCTTCATAAGGCTTTCAAATGTTGCATGACATCCCTCACACCCAACAGTAACGAAGACCAGGTCTGATTTTCATGCATGTGCACTTTGACCTTTCTGACCAGCTTATTTTTATTTCTGTTTTCTTTTAATGGTAATGTATTATCAGTTTTGATGTGTTATTATTATTATTTTTTATCTGTCTTTTATTCTGGTATGAGTGTTCTATCTATCCATCAAATGCAAAGTTAGTAGCACAGGCTGTTCAATAAAAACTCATAAGTCTGTGACGCTTTTCTGTTGTGCATATCCAAGTGTATACTTACAAAATCAAACATACACTTGAAATTATTGTTATAACATTATATCAGACCAAAGTGACCCATGAAACTACTTGAATGCACACTTCAAACTTTAACTGCTGTTCTCCCAGTAATCTTATAATAAAAGCTGTGGTGAGCTGTGAATGCTCACAATAAAGGCAAATACAACATTTGAGATAAATAATAAATAAATCCATAATTGTCTGAATATGAATTGGAATGGTAGACTTTCTTGAAGCTGCTGGGAAATAAAGTCTGGTTAAAGGATGGAATTTTGAAAAATAGAAGAAGATTGTGAAGCATTAATTTTACATATCCTCCTGAGACTCAACAAAACTAAAGATTGGAAGTGCAGGTATATTTTAAAAACCTGGTTGTCAGTATCAGTTTACGTCTCAAATTTCAATTGCATAACAGTGCCTCCCAAAGAGGACAAAATTACGAGGATAAGACTTTAAGAATCCCAGTGTAACAAACGCGCCATCTAGTGGTGGACTGGTATAGATGTCGCAGTACCTGTGCAGCTCCTCACATGACAACCTGTAGGTGGCACTCTGTTGTGTCTTCTGTTTAAACAACAGTTGATTTTTATCACACCATCAATGAAAAATTAAATCTAAGTAAATTATTGAAACTTTGGATTGTGCGTCGATACGATGATTTCATCAGGTGTTGCATATGTGATAATTAATCAAACCAACATGCACTGGATGTACACTGAACATACAATATAAAGATGTCCATATGTCTCATAACTTGCATGTTTGTAAGAAGTACTGGTGCAAGAAATCTAAATGTGTATGATTATTTAGCTTTTGCATATAGTTATGATAATAAGTGGTATTCATATTTACTAATTCTACACACAACATTACAATATCTCTTATCCTTCCTGAAATAATAATACACTAAAGGTCATTAAACATGACTGAAGTAAAAGCAAAATACTTTAATATAAGTTTGACCATAAACACATCAAACCATCAACATCGCAACATTTTATTAACATAATATTTTTTATTCACCAGAGAACTTTTCCATCATCTTTCTTGTGCTTGAATGAATCCAAGAGAACAACCAAGTTTTTCTTAGTGCTTGGCAAAGTTTCATTTATGCAAAGCGGTCTCCTTTTGCACATATGCTAAAATGTCATGAAACATAATTTTAAACACAAACAAGAAACAAGAGTTTGAAGTCACACAATACAAATCTAACTACTTACTCCATATAGAAAATGGCTAAATAAACCAGAAAAGTATATAATGAGTAAAATTAAGCTTGATATATAGGATAAAATATCAAGAATTCAAACCAAACATTATCTATAAATGACTATGGTTATGAAACAAGCAATACCTTATGAAGTTGATAGCTTCCTCAATACATCATTATGCATCATGTTTTGTTTCCTGTGAGTTGAATTGTTATTAAATGTGTAAAATGTCCACAAATTTAGAGAGAACAAAGTCGACACTAAAGAAAGCAGAGCAGAATTCTTGTGAACAATTTGAAAAGCCGTTCTGTCATCCAGTGTTTTCTTCTGTTACTTAATAACACATTCATGAAACACATTTTTAAAAAAGAAATTTAAAAAGCCTACCCTGTGACTGGTTTTGGATGTGTTGAACGGATAAAGAGCAGCTCCGCCAGTTTTGATAAATCAGCTGATCAGTGAGTGTTCACTGGGTGTTTCAGGAGCGGGGCCTTAAAGATGCACTAGTGAAAACTGAGTATTTCAGACAAAGTATCAAGATTGGATTGGCTCTGCTGGATGGCCGAATACGTTGAAACTAACAACCAAACGTAGCAGAACAACATTCCTTCACAATAGATGGTGGCAGATGGTTTGTCCAAACAGTTTCTATGTGTCATAGTTCTGGAAAGTCATCTCAGGACTATCTGGAAATACAATCATTTCAGTCATAAGTAGCGACTGAATCCCAAAATCTGTTTAAATGAATCTCACATCAACCGCGTCAAACAATAAAATGCTGTTTAGAGGAAGGAATGAAGGAAAAATAAAACTTATTACATGATATGAGAACTAGAAATACTTTACGTTTTTTTCTATTTGGGTCTTTGTTTCCACTAAAAATCTTGATTATGTATTTGGATAGTGTATATAGACTGTTTATTTTAAATGCAGGTCTTTTAGAATGGTATTAATGCTACACAACGTACAAGATCTGCGTACATTAACATTTTATCCACCACCTTGTTGGCTGGACTGATTTGAATTTCTCTGCCAAAAGGTGACTAGATGGGGAGGACATTTAAGAACCTTGTCTCCTAGATCATCCTCTTGGGTCACCAGTTGCACGCAGAATGATGCCTTTGCGTTTGGCGTGCTGAAGTGCGATGTGACCTCATAGCGGAGGCCGCAGCTGTCTTCCAGAGTGGTAGGGCTGCTGTGTACCTGCAGTGTGGTGGCCACTGTGTCAGTGGTTCTGACCTCCAGCTGCTCATGTCCCACAGCCGTTAAATCCACAGGCAGCACCACATAGGCTTGCAAGAAGGTCTCTCCAGTCACACACTTGAGCTTGGTAGACCAGCAGTATTCTCCCAGGGCGTCTGTTAAAATAAACTGCATCATAAGGGCCAATACACAGCAGGCCACTAAAGAATTAGTTCTCAGATCTCTATTTAGTGTGTATATGTTATGTTATACTCATACACACATACAAACATACATATATCATGTATAACTGTAATCAATCAGCCTTTAATAGTGTTTGAAGTTCAGCAACTGTAATATCGATATAGAATTTTTTTGAAGTGTGGCTATTTATTACTTATTGAATAAAATTGTTGCTCTATAGCAAAATGTTTTAATTTGCATAAAAGCAGAACATTAACAATGGCTGAAAGCTTCTTTTCTTTCTTTATTCTTCACAAAGCGTCAAGCAGATTGACATTAGTCTGGTAGAGATCAAAATCGAATTTATCTATAGGGCACATTTAAATCATGTAGATCAGTTGTTATTCTTGGAAACCGATGTGGAAATTTAGTGATGCGGCAAACTCTTGTGAAGATCGCTGTCACTCTGTGGCTTCTTACCTTCTGTGGAGTCTATCATCTGTATATTGCGATTGTCCTGAAGTAGCAGTTTCTTGTCGAATGTCATGGAACTGCACTGCATTAAACACTCAGTTGGTCGTTTCATGGTGCTGGGCTTCCACTTCACTAACGTTTCATTTTCTGAGCATTCGACTGCCCCTGCAACCATTAGAAACGGGGACAGCAGGACAAAAGAGACCCATACACTGATATTCCTAGACATTATGTCCGGTAATGGTCATTTAAAAAAAGAAGAGAAAAAAAAGGAAGAATAAGAAAAGACTGTGGGCACGGATCTTGACCGATCACAAGTTACAGTCTGGATACTGAACACAAATGCATGAACAGTCAGTAATAACACTGATATGCATATTTTTGTTTTGCCCTTCCCCTCGGGGCCCCTGACTTTTAGTTCACGGCCAACATTTTTGTAGCTCTTACTTCCCTCCCTCTTGGCTTAAATTCATGAGTTTGTGCCAGCGTGGCAGGAAGGACACCTACGGAAGCCCTGAGGGGGTCATGATGAGAAATATGTTATCATTTGTGAAAACTCGATTTGCTAAAACGTTCTCTTGTTTTACCAAATCGTTTAATTAAAATGCTCCCTCGTTTTATTAGATCGTACCTACACTCGTTTTCCTGGTGAGCTTTTTTTTTTTTTTTTTTAACGTGTTCTTCATGTACTTAATCAAGTGCTCGTTTTGGATAATAGTGATCTCTTCAAATAAATTCTGCTCCCGTTATATTCACTCTTCTCAGGCTGGGGCTGGCAGAGTCACATGAAGCACTTTTGACAACACTGAAGTTAGTTTCCGATTCGCCAGAAGATTAAAGGGCTATTCCACCACATTTTAGAGCAGTAAGACCGTTTTATAACAGACCCACATCACAAACCACAACATGTAAATTGTTCAAACCTGGATTAAGCTATATATTAGATATTAAGGAATATATCAAACACAGTTTGTGATTCGTGAAACCCTTTTCTGATTTATGAAAATGCAAAATAGATCAATCTTTCCTCATTTTTTGACTGTCAGACCACCTTAAACCAGGTCCTAATATAAAACCACAAGACCTAGACTGCCCAAACCTGGATTAGATTATGCCTTGGATAGTAAGGAATTTGATCAACAACAGGTCTATTACGCATGTCATCCAAATTAGGGAGATTTCCATTCACCCCAGCTCCTATAAAACTGTAATAACTGCAGGCATTTCAAAAGGAAAATTCCTTTGGAGGAATAGTGATTCAGAGGAGGAAAAATTGGCATTCAGGGGAAACAACTGACTCATCTAAAGTATTTGAATCTACTAATGCTAGTTAAATGGCTTGGTTAAAGACCAAGCCAGTATTTGCGGAAATTTAAGAGATGTTTTTGTCATAATTATTATTATCATCATTGTTTTATGGAAGAAAGTTAAGTTCACCTATAAAAGAAAAATATATATAAATAATGAGACACGAAGTTCTACATTGACTGGATGCCAGAGGGGGGGAAAAAAAAAGATCAAATTCATTTTAAATGTGTAGTTCAAGGTGGTGAAACCCAAAACAATGAGATGGCCTGACTGTTTCACAAATCAGAAACTGCGTTTCAGACGTTCCTTACTATCTAAGGCATAATCTAATCCAGGTTTGTGCAGTCTAGGTCTTGTGGTTTTATATTAGGACCTGGTCTAAGGTGATCTGACAGTCAAAAAAAAAAAGAAGAAAACTTGATCCATTTTGCATTTTCATAAATCAGAAAAGGGTTTCACGAATCAGAAACTGTGTTTGATATATTCCTGACTATGTAACACATAGTTTAATCCAGATTTGACCAATTGTTGTGGTTTGTGATCTGGGTCTGTTTTAAAATGGTCTTATTGCTTTAAAATGTGGTGGATTAGCCCTTTAAGCTTCTGATGAATCAGAAGCTAACTTCAGTGTCATCAAAGATGCTTCATGTGCCTCTGCCACCACAGTCTTCACTGTGGTGGCAGAGGCACATGAAGCAGAAGAAGTGAACATTAGAACAGTCTCAATAGTCACAAATGGGAAGATTCACAAATGCAAAGTCCACAGAACAGAAGCAGTTTGTAAATCAAGTTACATTTGTGTGTGGATCAGAAATACATGTGTGAATCTTGTCCTGTGGATTTGACTATTGAGACTGTTCTAACTGGACATAACAGGATCACGATCTTTTTGAAAAGAGAGAACTATTACCCAAAACAAGCACTCAAGAGCAGGTTTTTTTTTTGGAAAACGAGTGTACGATCCAAAAAACGAGGGAACGTTTTGACAAATCCAGCTTGTGAGTGATTATAGAATATTTCTCATCATGACCTCTCCGGGCCTCCATACAGGACAGACCGCATGAGGATAATTTTGTATCAGATGCAATCTTCTTTCAAGGGCACACATTAAGTTGATTCAAGAAAAAAACAAGCATTTGCATCAAGAATAACAACAATGAACAGATATGCCCTTGATTTCAATCATCTTTATTCAAATAAATGAGAGCAAGGAGAAAACAAATCACAGATCTTGCACATGAAAGCACAGAGCCCTCAGCAAAGTCTAAATGTATTGATTAACAGAATAGTTGACACACTTGTGATAAAAAAAAAAAATACTTGAAAAGGTGAGTCTGTGAGGTAATACTGTAAAGCAAGCAAGAGTATATAATATAAATGATAATGATATTTCAAAGAAATAAAGATTTCAAAACTGAGAACTGTCACCACTCAAGAGAAATCATTAAAAATATGCAAAATGAAAAAAAAAAGTACCCTAAAATGTAAAATATGATTATAAATGTAAATAAAAGCATTCAGATTATGGTTTTAAAATCAGTTATTTTTTGTTCATACGTGACATTGCACCAAATAGAGTTGTGAAAAATGTTAATAATAAGTGAGAAAGAGAAAAAAAAATAGACGATAGTATTTTGTTGTCTGGTAAGGAATTTCTCTCGTTTGCCTTTTCAGTCAGTTCAAACTTGAGGTCACTGAGTGCTCGTATGACTACAAACCTTGTAGTATGTTTGGCTGCTTTAACTTGAATGAAGTCGCAGGTAACAAATGTTAGGACACGTTAAATAACAATGTCAGTCACTCACATCATGACTCTGTTGTTTAACCTTTAGTAGTTTGATAAAACTGGAAACTGAAATGTCTAATTTTGCCTGAAATTCTCAAGTCTTACTTCAGGCCCTTGAAAAGACTAAAGTATTTCCAAATTTCAGCCTCACAAAGAGTCAGTAGGTAATTATTAAATTAGGGATGTTTTCTACTTTTTAATATAGAAAATTAGCCTACAGCTTTAGGGGTTAACCGTCACTGCAGTTGGCCTCCATAAAAATTTACAACCTCATTTGACTAACCCCAGTTTTTCCGCCGAGAATAAATTGAATTCTTTCCCATAAGAGGAAATCAGAAAAAAAGGGACTGGCTTGTCAGAGGATTTGGCACAGAGTGGTCACACATTTTTTGGAGGGAACACTCAGTAACAGCAGCTATAAATAGTGACCTGCGCCCGTCAGGTTTATTTAAGAACAGATCAATACCATTTTTTACATACATGCCAGCTGCTCGTCACTAAGTTATTTCCAGCTGTTGGCACAAGAGAACTTTAATTTACCTCTGAGTTTGTTGGTTACTGAGCTCAGCAAAAACAGTGCTGATGTTTCATAACTGGCAGGCTCAACAAATCTGTTGCTGGTACTGAAGGAATGCAAAACTGAGACTTTGCGCTGGTTCCCACAATTAATGCTGAACAAGCTGAGTAAGTCTAAGGCTAAATAAACCAGTAGCAGTCTGAGAGAGAAACAATCAGCTGTACAGGTGTTAGTAAGAGAAAACAGGTCTGCATATGCTTTAGATATGCCAGGTGGCTCATGTCACACACTCAGGACCGTATGGACAGACCTCAGTTTATTCTGTGCTCAGTTGCTGGGCATTCCCGGGTTCGTTGCCGGGTTCACAGCCGCAGCTGCGGGTCAAATGCATCGAGGAAATGACAATGCTGCCAGTTTCACTCAGGTAGATGATGGGCACCATGACCTGGGAGGTGGGCTGACAGCATGGCAGCTGGTCCTGCAGGAACAAAAGCATGGGTGTGCTTACAAGATGATTAAATTAATCCAAGTTTTCTTCTTCTTTTTTCTCCAGTCAAAAGAGACAAATTGTTGCAAACACTTCTACCAAGAACAACCTAAATGTCATAAAGATTTACACTGTTGGCCAAAAAGAAAATGGAAATAACTAACTAATTTCAGCATTACTGATAAAATGGAAAGCTCTACTAATCCTTTTGGATATGATATTTATCCCATCTTTTGAATTGATAATATACTCCTGCTTTGGGTTGTGTTTGGTGAAATAGGTTTATTTTGGCAGTGCAAGAAAGGGAAAGGGCTTATCTCTGAAACACACCCAAGGTAAACAGTACTACGTGCTGTCTCTCGCTCCAAGACACAGAAACTCAGGCAGAAAGTAAGGAATGACTACATATGTAAGGGGTGAGATAAAGGGAATGATTGCACTATTTATCACTTTATAATGTCTCAAAGCTGTGGTAACTGCAGATATTACCACAGATGTCACTGAACTAGACACGTTTGCATGTCAGCTTAGCTATTTGTCCTGGTATATGTGGATAAATAACAATATCTGCATTTATAGAACAAGGTCAGATACCTGTCTGTTTATGAATGAATTACACGGTGATATATTATACTGTTGAAATGTCTTGCTGAATTATACCTGTGAGTTACTGTCCTGGACGCTGGAGGGGGATGATGGACACTTCACAGTTTTATCGGCAAAGTTGCACAGAGCGCAGTGAACAATGGTCAAGCTCAAAGGATAGATCACCCAGCTATCCCAGCCCAGATCTGGAAAGTAAAAGAAATACTTACTACATTAAAAAATATATATATTTACTGTCAAGACACAGTGCATATAAACAGACACTGATGCACCTTTCAGTAAGATCTCAGAGGTCATGGTGCAGCACGTCAGGCTTGTGCTGTTTCCACTGTCAGGCGACACAGAGTAGCCAGAGACCACAGGAGCTGGGGAAACATTGTAAAGTGTGCCTGTAATTTGCTGTAACCAAGGAGTAAATGGGCTGAGCGTGGCATATAAATGTGTTTCTAGTTGGACTCCATGTACCGGTGGTGTCCTGGTTGCCTTGAGAAATGCTCCTGAAGGTTAGCCATTGCTTCCGTATGCTGTCCACCAGACCTGCGGGCAGTCTTGGCTCAGTCTGCAGGTTGAGAGTCCCAAGGAGACTCTTCCTGAGGGCCTGCAGTGACCCATCCTGGCACCTGAATAGACCAAAAATAGTGTCAAGATTAAATATAATGATGACTGAATGCATTGTTGCAGAGAAATTTAACTGAAGGAATAGAAGTGAACTGTTTTGATGCTACATCAAGAAAAAAATGTGACTGATTTGTAGCCATTCCATCTCATTATGTGTTATGTTCATTTATGAAACATTAATCTGGTATCCTGAATGACCTCTGGAAGCACTTCAGATGTTTGGCTAAGACATTAGAGAAATTTTGTGTGACTTACTCTGCTGACTCTTGATCAGAACTAACAAAACATGAACAAGCAGCATAAAAGTGTTATAAAACTACTGAAACTGACCTGTAATGTGGAAGAGCTGAGACTGTAGGCACTTGCTCTGGAGGATGCAATACAAATGTTATCACTTCTGAAGAGCCAAAAAGCATCATCATCACAAGTGCAAGGGACATGGTGGATGAGCAGTGTGGTCAATTGGCAGAAGAACCAGGGCTGAGTGAAGCTGGCGATGGACAGAGGTGGCGGTTGGCTCCGCACGTCTGGCTGGAGGAGGAGACAGGAGTGGTAAAGTGACAAAGATGCTGCATTAGGTACTGGCCTAGGAACCTGGGTTTTTATCTTGTTGTACCCCAAAGTGGCCTTGAGATACTTAACATTGTTGTCTTGTCCCCTGATCCGTGTGAAAGAGAACAAGGAGGATGATCCAAAATTGTAAGACAGAGAAACCAAGACAGTGTTTTAAACTGCAATTCCCGCCTTAACTTATAAATTTGCTCCTTAGTCTATGATGTTCCATTCTGTCCCATTGGGAATAAAACATGGATTTATGAGATTTTCCAAATCTGTTTCTATTTAGGTTTGCGTACAGCATCACAACTGTTTTAGTAAGAGAGGTTCTGTGTTCATCATTGTCCAGCCTCCACCATCATGATCAACCTTAGATAATATCTCTCTACACTGACTAATTATTCGTCATTGTGTTTTATTCATTTCTTTAATCATCCACTTTCCTCACCAGTTGATGCTGTTATAAAATGCACCAGCTTCTTGGTAAAATGTGTTTAGCAAAAGAGTAAAGTAATGTTGCATAGGCAGAAACACGGACGCATTAATAAAAAAAAAATAAAAAAAACCTAACCCTACGCTGAGAGAAAAACACAAGTCACAAAAATATCAGAAGAATGCACAATAAGCTTTGATTGCTTGACCCTTAACCTCTTGGGCCCCGCGGGGACGTTGTCGTCCCCACTTCCGCCCCTACTGCTTATAAAGCCTCTCACACACGTATGATGTCATCAAAGCACGCCATATTTGGTC
>JBAMYA010046158.1:0-11198 GCA_037176975.1 Arrhamphus sclerolepis | reverse complement strand
CAGTCAATTTGATGGAATCAAAAGTGTAAACAAAACCTGTGTGGAAACATATGTATATAACTTTATTCATATTTAATCATATTTATCTTTAAGTATATCCCTTTTTGCATTTATTTGTAATCATAGGAGCTGGTTCCACAAGAGAGGAGACTGATAACTGAAGGCTCTGCCTTTTGGAAACTCTAGAATCCACATGTAAGCCTGCAGCCTCAGAACAAATTGTTAATAAGTTATTTAAAATAAAAAGGGGCTGGGCCCTTAAAGGTTGTATGTGAGAGGAGAATAATTTTAAATTCTGTCCCTGGTTTAACAGGAAGCTCATGAAGAGACCTCTTCTGATAATCCTTATCAGCAGTCTGCATCTGAGTCTGCGTTAATCCAGTCTTGAAGTAGCAAATGCAGTGACGAGTATTTCTGTATCACTCACACAGAATGGTCCTCAATCTTATGATATCATGAAGGCAAAGAAAACAGTACCAACAATTTAATACTTCATTTAAAATAAGCAGTACTAAATGCCAAAGTAATGCTATCGAGAATAACTGAATAAAAAGAGTACAAATAATATAATCAGTCTTATCTGAGTTTAGTGGCAGGAAATCAGCAGTCATCTGGGATTATATGTCATCAAGACATGTTTGTAATCTGGCTCGCTCATTGGTCTGTTCTGGCTTCAGGGATAGGCATTGCCAGGTATCAGCTGTTTATGTCATGCTGTCAGATATTAGTACATAATTTAAGCAAAATTTAACCAAGACCAGAACTCTGTGGAGCACCATGACAAACTCTGATATATGAGCGAGTCCTTATTCACATCTGCAATTTGTCATATAAATAAAGCTCAAACTGAGCAAATATTCTTCATTTAATCCCAAGGACACGCTCAAACCCCTGTAATAGATTCTTGTGTCATCTTGTATCAGGTGCAACATTGAGAATTGACAATAAAGCTGATTTTGACATCGATTTAAATGCTCAGTCAGTATTAATGGTTTATAATTTCTCTTGAATCATATGTTCAATAGCTTACGCATATGCAAATAATAGTAGATTTGGAAGTTTACTGTTGTAATTAACTCAAGCTGTAGTAAATTCTGTAAAACCCACACAAATAATTTTACAGATAAGCCTCATTTTAAATTTTATGGTTTATGGTTTCTTTTCTGGTATACAGTATAGTTTTACTGTTGGTGTTTCCATCCAACAGTGCAGGCTGATAAAACTAATTGCATTTTTTTTCTTAACCTTTTAATATTACCACACTGAATGAAATTCAGCATTGTTAGTGGAATGGGTAGCTTCAAATCCTGCACTAATAGTATCATCACCTTTTTTCCACAAACAAAGCAGCATGTCCTTGTCCAGATGTGTGGCTGTGCACATGCCTGTGCGTACAGATGTGTAGAGCGTGACTCTGCAGCGGTGGTCTGCGTGTTAGTGCCGTGGTGGTCGGGACCTTGAGGTGGCTCACTTCCAGCAGCTCTGAGGCAGAGACGAGTCCTGCTGCCAGCTCCAGCCCCACTGTGGGAAACAACCTCTGTGTTATTGTATGTGCAATAACACTGATGATGACGCATTTGTTTATGTGCAAGGCTGAATAATGGGAACATTAAATATTTGGTACAAATAATAATAATCCATTTCCTTGCCATTGCAGACATTAGACCAATCACATGAAAATTAAAAATAAGCAAATAAGTCTTGAAGTGATTTATTTTGTAGAACTCCGTTTGCACACAACCTTTGTGGAGGACATTACCTCAGATGAATGTGCACCACTGTATCCACCCTTTACATTAGGACAGCGACATATTCCTCTGGAACGCTGTGAAAGTTTGTGGAAATTTTGCCGTCCTTATTTGAATTTCAAATTCTGTCTGGAATCAGTCTTTGTTGAGTCCTCAGCAGGAGTATGGAAATTCTGATCAATATAACGAACCTCTGCTTGGCAGTAGAAATAATGCTTGGCCCACAAGAATGATTCAAACTGCGTCTACATGTGTCCCCTCGCAGTCAGCATCTTTGCTCGCAGTTGCAAATCCCTCCATCTAACACAGACATTTTTCCTCTCACTGTGACTCTGACCACAAAGCTGCTGTTCCTCGTGACAGATATTCCTCTGTCAAGAATTATTAGATTCTCCCACAGTCATTCTCACACTATTTTCTTGTTTCTCAAATGCAGGAAGTCTCCGAAGGAAAAAAAAAAAGAAAGTAAAAGCCAGGACATGTGATAATCAAACACAGGAATTAAACATAATAAACATCACATAGAGGGAACTTTATGGTCCAGCAGGTCCTGACTGACAGGCAGCACGGTGGCTGGCATGTAAAACAGAGGGAGGTCAGGTCCATTCACTAACTTTCCTGTTTACATGTGGCATGATTTGTCTTGGGCTGCAATCCCCGGCCAAGCAAGAGGAGTGTTTATAAAAGGCTGACTGGCAGAGAGGAGTAGAAGGAAGGATGTGTGGAGAGGAGGGCAGAAGAAAGCTGTTCTCTTTTCTTAATAAAGGTATTTTATCAATTTAATGTTTTTGACTGGAAATACTTCTATTTAGGCATAATAGAGGAAAATGATATGTATGTCAATAAATATAACAAAAATGCTAGAAGCTTGTTGCCTTCAGCTTAGCTTAAGGCTTAAGACAAAAGCTTTGGTTTAGGGCAGGGGTCTCAAACTACAATCCCTGAGGGCCACTGTCCTGCATGTCTTAGAGGTTTTCCTGCTACAGAAATCACCATCAGCTTGTCATCCAGGTCTGCACTTCTGTTAGCGACCCATTCATTTGAATCAGGTGTCCTGAAGCAGGGGAAAGTATCTAAGATATGCAGGACAGCGGCCCTCTAGGACTGGAGTTTGGGACCTCTGGTTTAGAGAGAGATGATGAAGGTGGGGTCCATAATAAAACCTGGAAGGCTGGTACTGTAATAGGTACTATTCCTCAGTTCTTTTAGTCCCTGTGTTACAAATACAAGGTTGGACCCGGTAGGATCCACAGAGCTAGCAAGCCGATGTTCCACATCACCTGGTCGTAGCAATACACCAATTTCATTGGTTGCCAACCACCAAGAAAATAAAATAAGAATATAATGACAAAAGAAGCTAAGACAACAAGATCAACATTAACCTAATATGGTTGCGATGTTTTGTTTGCTGTATTTACATAAGGTGTGTCTCCGTTATCATGGGCTCACACAGCAGCGCCATGGCAATGCTCCCGGGGTTGTGCTTCTGACTCACTTTACGTTTCTTCCTGCTAGAGTCACTATCATTCATAGGATCAAGAGGATTTACTGATGTCCATCTATGGTAGTCTTTCCCAATTTGATTTGAAAAACGTTAAATCGAGAACCCAAATTATAGGGAAATAAATTATTAGTCTTACCTTAGATGAAATGGTCAGAACACACTTTAGAATAAGTCTGTACAGTTTACTCAGCAATCCATGTTTCTCGCTGATGTCTCTTGAGTTCTTTGGTCATTGAACCTTCATGTACTCAAATTTTAGGGAATCTATAGAAACCTGATTTGACTGATGGATCTGATCTCTTCTTCCAGTCTTGAACAACATGAATCTGGCATTTCAGCAAGCCTCATGGTGCTTTCAGTCTCACAGATAGTGGTTTAGTACAACATGTAATGATGGTTCTCACTACACCCTGCATGTGTACCACATTTGTGAATGAATTGTTTGTTACCCAAATGTTTTGACGTCATATGAATGCTATCAGATCCAGCCTCCAAGGTTTTGTCCAAGACTCTCTCTAATAGAAAGCCACCTATACACAACAATGCTGTTATGATGGAGAAGGTTAACATTTGAAAGGGACATCATATCCTGCCCAGTCAGCAGTTTTTGGGTCTGCCCTGAAGTGATATCATGAGTCAGGGGGTTGTCTAGGCCCTGTAGAAGTTCCTGAAATTTTTAAGTGCAGTTCTACACCTGGTAATGGAGACAGATGCCAACTATCAAACCGCTGCTGATGAAAATACATTAATTGTCACATTACAAATGGTGCATCCCATTTTGGCGATATACCCTGTAAAAATATGCAGTCTCACAATTTTATGATCTTTGTAACAAATCTATGAATTCTATGCTGTGAATCAACACAGTATTTACACTGAATAGAGAATCATATAAACACTCACAGCATGTACAAAGTTCTGAATTCAGAGAGTAAGAAACAAAGCAAACTTCCCACAGACCTCCATGACAAAAGCAGAAATGCCTGAAACTCCTTCTTTGGCTTTTACTGTAAAGTAGTAAATGTACAACACGCAATTCCCATTTGGGACTTGAAGTGACATAGACTCAGGTCGAGACCTATCTCTCCAGACGTTACTAATGAACTCAGCTGTCTGGGGATTTGCGGTGTCAGCCTGCCTTCCAGCATTCTTATCATCACCTACACAAAGCCTCCCCACCAATCAAACTGGATTCTAGAAAGGAAGTTGAAAACGTCAAAGGCTATTAATATTGCTGAGGCCTCTTTGTCTGCCTCTCAGAACACTAATGGAGGAGTAGGAGAGGGCCAACCCTCTTTTTTTCTATTCAATTATAAGGAAAATTAAAAGTGTGGCTACGACTTACTGCCAGAGGGAGTGAGAACCTTGTGAAACCCTGTTATTTTAAGATTCAGTCTAAGACCACCAGCACAATGAGGCATTCAGATTTTTAATAACAAGTTGTTGGCACTGGTTAAGCCTCGTTTCCTCTTTAATAGTAATGATATCCTGTTCTGCACACTTTCTTTCAATGGCACTCAGGTAAAGCATGGGTGTGGCCTTCCGTCTCAGAACTGATTTTTCTTTGTGCCAATGCATATAAAAGAGCTAAAGGATACGCTTTTATACACTTTCTACAGACACCAAACCCTACACAGCAACTATGTCACAACAATGGTTGCTCTGAGCTACAGTATTTTGACAGCACGTTTGCCTTGTTATTATTCTATCACAATTGTTGGTTATTTGCTCCAAAAATTAAAGCTTCACATGCCTGGGATAGTCATTTTGTGTCTGCTTGCTTTAATTTTACGAATGTTAGTGAGCTTTTCTCAGGGCAGTTGTTTCCATACTACTTAAAAACTGCAGCCAAATATACTTGTATATTTTTTTACGAATATAACTTGGAACAAACTAAAGTTTGAGACCGATCAAGTAAGATTTTTATTACTTTTACAAAGGCAGGCACACCTGTGATGAACTACCTCCTATATTTCCCTATAAATGTTCAATTTAAAGAATTACGACTGCATTTAGTGTGCCTGTGCTTACAACATTTATTTTATCCAAACTGCAGATTATAATTGTTGTAATGATTCATATTTTCCTGTGGTCTTAATGAAGTGTCAGTATGTTGGTCTTAATGTCACAGTGCAGTACACAGCTCCATTTTCAAATATACTGCAACATTTCTAACGTTTTGTTGGTTCAGAGAGGCAGAGTGAGGCCTCAACTTCAGCTCACCCCACTTTTTCTCTTGGTGAGCCTTATATGAGATTGATGGTATAGCTTTGTGCTACTATCCAAAAGTTTATTTAGACACAGACGGCCTTATCCATTAAATTTTTGTAAATCTAAGAGTAGAATTGCACATGCGTGAATCACAAAAACTGACTACACATTCACAAACACAGCATAAAACTCTGTCAGCTACCTCAGTGAATTTCAAATGACTGCAGATTTGTGGTGCATTCCAACAGCTCATTAATGAGCATAAGTGGTACCCAATACTAGGAGGGCTAAAGGAGCAGACTACTGCACGATTCTCAGGTGATCTCGAAACCTTTTGGTAATCTTGTAATGTCACAAATCCAGCTGAGCAGGCAGGATTTCGCTTTTGAAAAGCTCCTGGTGAGACCTGCAAAACCAGACCACAGTGCTTCTGTTCTGTTCCATGTGTGACTAAGACTTAATTCAGTTAATGCCGTGTTTTCTGTTCATCGAAGCACCTAAGAGATGAAATGAAAATGAATATTGGATACAAAAAAAAAAAAAAGCATTTCTCTTAAGTCAGCAAAACCTTATCTGAAAATGTAATCATTGAAAAGTCAGTGGCAAACATCCAGACAGAGAGGTTAGTGGTCCAACAGCAAACTCGAAGGTACCGTTATAATATTATTGCATTATGTGTTCCTGTACAATCATTTGATAAAATGCTGGCGTGTCTAAAAGGCTCTGGCTGCATTAGTCACCTCTTCCTATACTTTGCTTCATGGCCACAAAGCAAGCCAAAGGAAGGCCTTGTTTCATGGCCGTGTTGCAGAGGTTGCAGCCAGCCGCTGTGATTTAACGCACCTTCTTAGATTTATAGAGTAGTGAATATAGAGAATTTTCTTCATGGCCATCCAGACTGGGCACTGGCTCCAAGCCACTTTCATTTTTTTTATGTTCTTGTGCTGTTACGCACCAGACTTGAAATCTAAATGGAGCAATTTAACAGCATCATTTGAATCTATTTACTGTGCTGGAGAAGTAATATTCAGTTTTGTATTCTAAAATAAAAATAACAATGCATATTAATTGTGATTTCTTTTAATTTGTTTATCACATCAGCTAGGGGATTGGTATTCATATCTCTTATATTCACATACATATTACAATACATTTGTAGAGCCTGTATTAATCATTTTTAAAGAAATAACATGATTGTGTTTGGTTTAAAGACACAGGTGTTTAAGCAGAGTTTAAGTCTTTGTGGCTTGTAAACTACTTTAAAGACAAACATATGAAGGATAGAATAAATCACTGTTAGTGAAAGACATTTGTAAATAGCAAGTTGTGTCATGTTTAGGCACATTTCCACCTTCAGGGTTGATCAGTAGGTGAATCAAATCGAGTAACCACTCGTCAGTGACACTAATTAGTCTTTGAGCTGTTCACACTAAATGACTGACTGGCAACAACCAACCGCCAAGCACTCATTTGTCTCCAACTCGTCCACTGCAGCTCTTTAAGCTAGTTTCATAGTTGTTGGTGGGTGACATTGTACTTTCAGGCGATATGCAGTTGTTGTAGGAGATAACAAAGATGTCAAAATGTTAGTTTTTGCTGATGAAACTTAAAACGTAAATCCCGTATCACTTCAAATAAACTGAAAACAAACTGAAACAAATCTTGTAACATAAAGTAAAAGAACAAAACCCTTTGGTGTTGTACTTTGAATAAGCTTTATCAGGCATCCTAATAGTGTAATAGTGATATAATGTTAGCCCTCCCCCCTTTTTTTTTTTAAGTTACGTGAACTATGTAACTGCAGATGAGAATTTTTTTTGTTATAGCATTTTATTTTAAAAAGGGGCTGCTTCTGAAGTACACCAAATTCACCGTGATGTGAAGCAGTTGATGGTATTTGGACTAAATAATTGTAGTCTGACGTAATTATTAACCTTCTAATCTCAAAGTTCGCTAACTGACTTCTCTGATGGCCTAGGCGATGGCCCCAAACACAGTGACAGCTTTGTTTTATGTTGGAGTCTTTTAGCTGGTAATAACTTTAAACACCAAGTACATGGTTTCAAGAATAAAAAAAAAGAAGAAGAAGAAGCAATTTGTCTTTTTTATAGTATTTTTGATGTCAGTGGTGAATAGTGGTTTCTCATCGGCTCATCAGAAACAGCTTCCACACATGCACTGCAGCCCTGAAATTTTCCCAACATGCTCGGGAAAGACCGAGCGTGAGACGGTAAATTTCCACAACATTTGTTCCTGATTTCTCGTAGAAAGTCTCGTCTACTTACCTGTAGCTCGCATTCCAATCACCTGTCAGCTTTGTTGTAACACCCTGGAGTATTTCTTATTATGACATCATACCTCTAGCTGAAGTTCTCCCGTTGTGAAATGCACATGTGAGCAACAAGTACAGAACGAAAATCCAGACCAAGTTCTTTGCACATCTTCCAAAACCTTCCAGTGTGCATGAGTGAAAAAGGGGCTTCATCAAATCATCATCAGAGTTGGTGATGACACTTTCACAAGTTAGGAGCACATGACATCCAGAGAGGAAAAAAAGACAGAAGGACTTGAAGTCACCATTGGACTTTTGATTTTTCAGGTAGTTCTGTTCCTGTGTGTGACTCGTCTCACCATTTCCTAAGAAGTTGAGAAGTTAATTATGTGTGAAAGCTCTAGATCTGAATTTTCTCGGTTCCTCACGGCAGAATCACATAGTCCAGGCAACAAGCAGACCATGAATTACGAGAGTGAAACCCTGAGAGAGGGACCTCAACCACCATTACTGAGGTGGGGGTCTACACTCATGTGCAAAGGTTAGTACTCCCTCTGCACCGTGACTTTGTCTATTTGACACAAAAGAAGCCAAAACGAAATTAAATAAAAAATCTTGTGGCAAAATAATAAGTGCCCCCTTTAGTGTGCAGACCTCTATAAAAGTAGAAACTTTGGCAGTTTACTGGTCTGGAACACTTGGGAATTTGTTCACACAATGCCAAGAGGGAAAGACATCATGCTCTTAGAAAAGCAGTCATTGCTGCAAATCAATCTGGGAGTGGTTATGAAACCATGTCGAAACAATTTGTTCTGTTCATTGTTCTGGCTTGAGAAATGTACCCTAAGCTCAACCCGTGCTATGAAAATAGTCAGTGTTGGGGAGTAACGGAATACATGTAACCAGCCTAACATATTCAGAATACAAATTCTGAGTAACTGTATTACAGTTACCGCTTAAATAGGTGATAATAAAAATACATTTACTTTGTTAAAATACATGGATTACATGGCATTTTTTTCCTGTTTCATATGTTATGCTATCTCCTCTTTAATTTCCTTAATTCCACGCTCTGCTAGAAACCCAAACAGAACAAGCAATAAGAGCTTCTAATTTAAACGGAGCTAGCATAACAGAGCCAGCAGGACCTGGGCAGGAATGTATTTCATACACGGAAATTCAGACTTCACATTTAAAGAAGAAAAGGACGGGCGACATCTGACCGTGCAACGAAAGCTCTCAGCATCGAAAGACTCCACCTGCAACCCAAAGAAACATGTTCAAATAAGTTTTTTTTTAAAAACTAACTTTAGCTTTCTGCATGACCATGAACAACCTCGTGTGAATTAAGCCAATGGCCAGGCCTTCCAGGATTTTGCGATCACAATAATTAGCGCAAAATCAACCAAAGTCCTCAAAGTATGCGGAGGGCCATCATTTTTCTAAATTACTGCAATATCGCTGCAAATTTGGTCACGCAGAGCAAAAACGGTACAAAAGCAACATGAAAAAGAACTACAAGTCCCACAGTTCTGGAAGTGAAACTACAAATGCTAGCAGATGAGTTTCATCAATCTGTGAAAGTATAAAAGATAACCTCTGTCATCTGACAACTAAAATAATGACGGAAGATCGTGAAAAACTATTTCCAAATGTTATGAATAAAAGGAGATGTTTTTTTATTCTGTTCATCGAAACACTGTGGATGATCAGAAACGAAAATCTTTGCTGGATAGACATTTTTCTACAACAAAATATTAGAAATCTGCGTTTGCACGATGTGATTCCTTCATTCATGTAGTTGTGAAAAGCGTGACAATATATTAACTAATCCAAAGCATTCTACATCTTACAGTTATGAAGTTGTCCACGATGAATACCCAAAAACCTCAATGATCCGATGTGACCTTGTAAAGAAGAGTGGAGCATTGATTGATACTGTTTTCTGTCTTTCTGTCTTTCTTTCTTTTCCCAGGAACTTGACTAGTCTTTGGTGGTTGGAGGATCATCTTAATCCAGTTTATTAGACATCGTTCCAAGTTGAGCCTGAGGAGAACACACTGATGTCTGTGACTGGCTGACAGACCTGGCATGAGAGACAGCTAGTAAATGACTAACAACAACAAGACAGAAAAAATAAATGAAGGTATCATATCTGTTTATATTTGTTTTTCAACCGCATGAGTCTTCCCAGTCGTCCAAACAGAGACCGGTGGCCTCGGCCAAACAGACAGCTGCGGATGTTGAGTTACCCGCACGCTGTCTTTCAAATGTATATGTCCTGTTAGCTGGAGTCCAAACAGTCTTTTTTGAGTCTGATGCTCGTAAAGGGTTAAATACATAAAGTCTTTGCACATTAATGAGGAAAGTTTTTGTATTTTCCCTTCAGTCTGACAACACAAACCACCAGTTTTCACTGTCATCTCTAATTACACACAGAAATTTAATTTCTCTGATCAAAATGTTTTCATTTCTAATGTAATTAATTTAATTCAACACACACTGGCAAAGACATCAAAGCCCAGTGATAGAAAAAGAGTACCACTGATGCCGACTTGGAAAACAAGTCAACGGTACGATCAAATGATGAAACAGGAGATCCTTGGGTATGTGTGTCCGTTAAGTAGGTTTTGATCTAAAATCTGACATCTTTATGCCATTTGAATGCTCCTTTTCCCCTCCGGTCTCTGTGGTTGTGTTGAAAACACAAATCATCTGCTGAAGTCGCTGACCTCCTCTTGGCCATGTGGCTAAATGTAGTCAAAGCTGAAGACGGAGAGTTGGTGACTAAGACAAGATGTAATGCTTGGCACAAAGACACAAGCTCATTTTTACTCTTTTCCCAAGTTTCCTACTTAATTTGGGGTATGCAGAAGGATCAACAAGCTAAGGTGGAACTGCTCTCTGAAAAATGGACAGACTGGGGAAGATGGGAGCGTGCTCAGCAGACCGTAGAGGGTCTTAAAATATACATGTGTGTGGAAGCTTGGCTTTAACATGACTTTAACACTCGGGCTGAGTGTGTCTGCGCTGCTGTGGGTGTTCAAACACAGGCAGAAGATATGTATCACTGAAAAAGTCAAGTTCCTACTGACAGACAGAACAGGTTAAAATACGGAGGCAAAAGAGTTTCCTTAATTTACATCACAGTCTTTTCTAACCGCTTCATTTCCTTCACGGCATCCTGCTGGATGTACAACCCCAATGCCAAATAAGCTGGGGACTAAAACGGGAATAAAAACAGAATGCAATATAAATATATATATAATAGAGGATACATAACATCAGATGTTGAAACTACGACATTTTACCTCTTCATGAAAATTATTAGCTTATTTTGACTTTGATAGCAGCAACAAATCAAAGTAAAAGTCATAACAGGGAGATATGTATTATTGTGCGGCTGTGTTGCCTTGAGAAGCAGGGTCAAACACTTGCCCGGGGAGGATTTGGAGTTATTTTG
>JBAMYA010046157.1:0-11200 GCA_037176975.1 Arrhamphus sclerolepis | reverse complement strand
CCCCCCCCCCCCCCCCCCCCCCCCCCCCCCCCCCCCCCCCCCCCCCCCCCCCCCCCCCCCCCCCACCACCTTCACTGATATCTGGCTTATTCATCACGCTTTTCTCACTTTCATCTGTAGCGCGTTTCAATAAAAACCCAAGGAGGTTTGTTTAATCTTACTTACAGATTTTGGAAGTACAGTTTCAGAAATGAGAGTGGCCGCACGACCAGTTGCATTTTTTCTGGGTGTCAATGGGCTGAAAGTTTGGCTAAACAACTGCACAAAAGCGAGAACAAAACAAAAGAGATGCCTCTTTTGTTCAGATAGCGGCGGTGCACCTGAAACCTCCTAACTCAAATTTCTGCTTGCATGTCAAAGCAAATAAACGTGGAATGACGGTTCGTAACTCAAAAAACTCGTATGTCGGGACACTCGTTTCTCCGTCTTGTCTTTCCGTCTCCTGCTCCTCTGTCTGCACACCGGCGCTCGTCTCTCAAATGACTTGCGCAGAGCCGCAGTGTTATTTGATTGGCTGCATTATATCATGTCAACTCGCATCTAATTGGTCCGTGCGTTTCTGGTCAGCAGGGACCGGCAACAAAAGTGGTGCCGGTGAAAATAGGAGTTTCCCCTCAAAAAGTGTAAAATTGCCTCAATAATTTAATAATTATGGGTTCAGGATGTATAGCACAGTGGCTGGGTCCGGATCCGGACCGGAGTCTACCAGTTGGTGACCCCTGGTTTAGGAAAACACTGTATAAAAACACAGCATAATCATTTCTCATGGTTTGTAATTAAGTTTAAGTGCAAAGTAAATGTGAAGGCTGTCAATGATTCTGTCTGGTCATGCAAGTCAAAATTCACTAGTGCAGGGGCTTCTGCAATGAACCAGTACGGAGTGAAAAGTACTGCATTGCACTAAATGGAAAGTTTCAGGTCTGCTGCATGGTTGGGAACAACGCATTTTGTACCACACCTATTTGCCCTGTGCTGCTGGATTGATGAGGAAAAGTGAAGTGAATCTGCATTTCCTTTGTCATTACATTACAACATCAACACAAACCAAAAGCAAATGAAAAATAAGAAAGAAAGAAAGAAAATGCCTAAAAAGCTCTTGAATGGATTAAAGAGGTGAGAAAAGTACTGAGCTGAATTAAATGTAGGCTAATTTATCTTTTAAATTGTCCACTAAAAAGTCTAAATGTGTAATGCAATGATGTGTGCGGGGGAGTGCCTGAACAAGTGCTTCCCCACATCCACATCCATGGATGAGGTGCTCCTGAGCAAGACACCCGAAACCCCCACCCACTCCCCGGGCACTGCACCACGGCAGCCCACCACTCTGGGTCCAACAGCCCAGATGGGTCAAATGCGGAGAACGTATTTACCCTCGGGAATCAAAATTAGTATATCAAAAAAATAATAAAATCAAAAAAAAAAAAATCAAAAATGTGCACATTCTTTGTTTCAAATCATTTTAAAACTATAAAATTTCAAATAAAAAAAGAACTAATCATGCCACATTGCAAGCTACAAATGTCATTCGTCACTGACATATACTGTCATACTTGTCTTACGTTTCATTTAATAAAGAAGAATAGACAGACAATTGTATTACCCTGCACCCTACAGGGGTAAAGTAAGGATAGAAAATAATGTGTGAGGATGAATAAGCAGATACTGCTGCCTCATCCCTTTTCCCTCCCCACTACTAGAGCAGCACTTTTGCTTGTTCACCTTTGGTGTCAGTAACTCTAGTTTACAAACAGAGGGTTGCAAATCCTATTAAGCGTAATTCACTCAAGTCCAAGTGAGACAGTAAGCAGCAGTCACATGTCCACATCCATGAGAGCAGGAGCTCAAGTTTGGACTCACATTTTCCAACAGCAGCGATAGGGACTATGTAAATTGTGCAGGGTGTGTGCAAATACACCTAACACCGCTGATATGTGTTGAATCTGGTTGTAGCACTTGGCAATTTTTACCACACAGCAAAGTAGTTATTATGTTTGCAGGCCTGCACGCACAGGAAAGCCAATGACATGGTGTGACAACAATGAATATTTAACAGGTAAGTGTCTGGCTTGTTTGACTGGCACTCAGAAGCCATCCTCTCTTTCTCTCTCACACACACACACACACACATAAAATGCATGATATGGTGTCACTGTTAATAAAATGTAACAGAAGCTGTGAAACCCAAATTCCACAGGCCAAATGAAGCTTACTGTCATTGAACAGCAAGTAACTGCTGATAAGATGATCTGTCTCCAAAGGTAGAGCTGCAGTCACTTTTATTATTACCCAGAAATAAGCGGATTTTCTAAATTACTTTGATTATTCAGTAAAAAGTCTCTGCACTGTCATTTAACTACTAAGAGGTTCAGATGAGCTGATATATAAGATATGAGCTTTAGACACATCTAATGGGTCACTTACTGATATGAATAACATTTATGAATAAAAAAGGCATATACACATATGAAGGTCATACAGTTCTTCTGAATGTATCACTGTACAAAAAACAAAAACTGAAGCAAAACAAAAATTGGTTCTGCTGAAATATAATGTTTATGAAAACTATGAAGGTAGATTTGTGTCTTTATCATTTGATTAGAAAAGAAGAAAAAAAGTGTTTGAATGCAAAAAATACATCTTTGATTGACGTGAAGTTTTGTTTTTATTGAAAATGCTTTTTTGGTTCGAAGTAATCTTTTTGTGTTTTGGCCATATTATGGGTAGGACATTTGTGTCTGTATTATTCAATCTCAAAAGGTTGCTTCAATCAACAAAAGTAATATTTTCAGTCAAAGAAAAAAATCTGTTCAAATACAAAAATTAAAAAGAAATAAAAAAAAAGAAATAAAATGTGTGTGTGTACATATATATGTGTGTGTGTGTGTGTGTGTCTGTGTGTGTATATATATATGTATTTATGTATAGATAGATTTTTTTTTGATTGAAGTGAAAAACCTTTTGAAGTTATTTTATTTTATTTTTTTTTGTTGTTGTTGATTGAATAATTTGACACAAACATCCCGTGGTGGGCGGATGATTTTCTATTGGTCAGATATGTTTGAGTGCCAAGTGTCTACACCAACGACGTCTTTCTGACAAGAAAGTCATGGCTGCCAGTGAGCCGAGTAGTGGTGGAGTTTTTGGTAGTGGTGCAACAGATCACTGTTAATCCGTGATCTGAATATTTAAAAAAAAAAACAATAACAAAAGTTCCACTGTATGGCACGTATATTTCTGTCAAGCGATAGTTATGTCCAGCAGTAGCGGTCCAAGCAGAGGAGCTCAAGAAACCTACATCACTTACATCATCGCGTCCATGCACACACTTTTTGTCGGCAATCACCCCAGGTTGGGGGCCCACCTGGTTGATTCCTGGTCAATCTCCTTCCCAGTTGGACCCCCGGATCACCGGTGCACCCAGGCAGGCCACCCAAGACAGCAGCAGCATCCCATGCTGGCCTCTGCATCCCACTCATAATATGGCCCAAACACAAAAAAAGATTACTTCGCTCAAAAAAGCATTTTCAATTTAAAAAGAAAACAAACAAAAATTACTTCACTTCTGTGGAGGAAAATTTACTAGGTTACACACTCTTTACATTATGTTATGTTATACTAAATATAGCTATAATCAACATATTATATATTATTGGGTTACTAGTCTTTATGATTATTGTGGTTCATATGCAGTATATGCAATTCTCTTTAAACACATATGGTCAGCTGTAAGTCAGACTGATCTCACCTATGGACAAGAATCTTTCAGGCTTTGGTACATCTTATCCACCGTAGATCAAATGGCCTAGTTATGCATGTAATCAGGAGACAGGATGACACCTCCTGGCAGGACCCAAAGTCTTCTGATGCGTCTTGAGACTCAGCAAAGACACGTATGCTTTCCACAGATAGCAGAGCCAAATGTTTACCATTCGTCATCCTGTAAACTCTAAGCAGTATAAAAGATCCTGTTCTGAGGTATCTCCTCAGAGCTCCAACTGTTGTCCTGTACAGCTGTGTTGACTGTTCTCCTTTTTGTGCACAAACTGTTAATTAAACTTTTCCTACTAAGTTCATCTCTCTGGTGCTTTTTGGTAATATGAAATTTGCCAAAACAACTTCAATCAAAGAAAACATTTTCAATCAAATAAAAACAGTGTTCAAATATTTGTGTTTGCATTCAGCATGTGTTTTCTTTGATTGAAAAGGTTTTTGTTTTTTTTTTATTGAAGAGAAGGTTTTTATTGTTGAAAATATATTTTTTGATTGAATAATAAAGACACAAATCTACCTTCATAGAAAACCAATCACGAATGATATTATGAGAATACCCCCATACTGAATTGCTGCCCAGCACTTGTGATACCTTAAATAGAATCTAGTTTTAGAGAACATAAATGTGCCATGGATTAATATCAACTGACCCTTGTGATATGCAGCCAGTCCTGATATGAACAGGCAGCCTATTTGTGTGTCCTTCCTTTCTCCCAATATTCTTTCCATTTCAATCTTCGTAGCTACTCCATTTTTGTTTCCCTGTTTGCTGATCTTATTGACTGTTATGAGAAGTGACTGTCCATCAGAGTCAAGGCAATTCCATTACAAGAACCCTTTATTGAAAATGCATTCACTTTCACAGCACTGAAACACAAACCATCACAGACAGGAAGCAAGCACACGTTTGCACATGTATCTACATTTGTGCAAAGTGACAGGCACAATGCTGATACAGGTGGACACCAAATGGATGCATGCTCAGCAAGAAAACCCATAGGTTTAGCTACAGCAGTGCAGAACAGAACACATAAAAGCACAAAAGTGCACACATAGGAGGACACTTCTCTATTTGATTTCAGTAGACTAAATCTCACCATATATCGGTAATCATGCCCCAAGCAGAGAGCAGTGTCTTAGAAACCCTCTGCAGGGAGCATTGTTGCCAACCTACTGCGCCAACGCTGATGATATTGTTGCTATGCACTATTCACAAGAGCAGGACTGTGTCCACAATGACTGACTCAGCTATTCATATTAAATATGTCACATTAAAAACAACATTATGTAAAAGACTTTCCAGATGTTCAAGTCTCTCCAGAAATGCTTGACCCTGTTTCGGACCAGATTGCCTGGATCACTCCAGGACTGTCAGTGTTTCAATTTCCCAATCCTTTCTCTTTGATGTATGGGCTCTCATCTTGTATGATCTCATCTTGTGGATATTTAAACCTTCACCTCAGCCACAAATCTGATCACTCTGACGTAGGCTTTACTCCCAGCCACTGTCGCAGAAAAACACCAACATAGAATGATGCTACCATCACCAAATGTTACTGCAGGACCTGGTTTCCTTCAGACACACTACTGGAAATTGTGGCCAAATCATTTAATCTTTCTTTCAACAGATCAGTGTATTGTAAAAGTGTGTTTGAGGCACCAGTCATCAAATTCTCAGCATGCTTGTCATGTGCCTTACACAGAGAACTGATTGGGCAGTACGAGTAATTACGAGTGGAATATCATTAGTAATGTTATACCAGTAAGTAGTCACTGAAATAATATTCCTTTTTCCAGTAATGAGTAATGTGACCAATATTATTACCATAGTTTCATTATATAACTAATGAAACTATGGTAATAATATTGGCATTACTCAAAAGGAAATAAGTCAATGCACCTGGTTTAAATGACTGGGTTTTTAACAGACCTGTGCAGGCTTGAATGACAAGCTGATGGTGATCAGTTCATTTGAATCAGGTGCAGTGAAGCAGGGAGACCCTGGACAGCGACAGCGACCCTCAGGACTGGAGCCTGACACTTGAGTTTTTGATGAAGTTTGCAAAATTAGTTATAACGTACTGAAAAGTATGCAAGCACACAGAGCAGAAGTTAATAAGTTAGCTGAGAAGATGGAGGCAAAAATGCTCTCATTCATCTGCTGATTATGTGCCCATTACTTTGATTTTGTCAGAAAGAAAGATAACAGGACTGTTTTTGTTGTTAACAAATGGAAATTGTGCATAGTATATACCACGGTTGATAGACAATACACAATATATACAATTGGTACATATTGTGTGTATATGACCGACAGCATGTCTACAACTGCTAATCTCTAGAGGGCTAACCATTGATGTGACTTGGGAGGAGTGTTCATTGGATTAACTGGTCAAGTTTATGCCACAAAAAGCTGCTATGTAGTAAAAAATAAAAAATAAAAAAAATCATGAGAGAGAAACATACTTTGATGTTGGGGAGATTGAACAGATTCATTCATTTGATTGACTTTCTAACAAACAGTCTCCTGATGCCAACTATGAGGAGGAAGTTGCTGCAGTAAGGTGAGGACACATTTAAATGCCCTTTCATGTGAACATTATACTGTTCACTTCTTAGTCCCACCTAATCACAGATGTCCTTCTCATCCTGCTGTTAACTTCAATAGTAAATTACTTTCTCAGTGAAATGAGGAACATCTTATTTTTTTGGAGTTATAAACCTAATACCTTTTAGTCTGCCCACTCTACAATAAAGTTTTGATTGGTGGAGTGCAAAGCGAGCTAATAAAAACAATGACAACATACTCAAACTATACAGTACATGCCTGCAGGCATTCTGAGAGACATGTCTGTCCACCACACAGCTGAAAAAAGTTACCTCCTACAGAGCCTGCATAACACAGTCCCACACAGTCAATCAATAGTGGCATCACAGTGTTTAACACTATGTCCCAGAGATCAAAACAGATTTTTAACAGGACAAAAATAAAGCTAAAAATGAAGGAAAAGTGCACTGGAAAAAGGAGAGGTAACAACAAAGAGAGAACATTGATGTTGAAGGTCCTGGGAGGAAAAGGAAGGTGATTTAGAAAGGCTGTTAAGGACAGAAGAAAGGTAAATTTAATAACTGAAGAAGTAAAGAAGAAAAAAGCCTCTTTAGACAGAAAGCCTTAGAGGTGAAATGATTAAAAACATAAGCCTGCAAAACACAAGTGTGTATGTGATGGACTACAGGAGATGGAAATGATCTGTGTAGCATGTCAGGACAAATGCTAATTCATTCAAAGGCCTTTAGGCACCAGGAAATCTCAGCTTTGCCCTATGGTGGATATACTGTATATGATCAGGTGGATAACAAAGAGAAAAAGGATGAATAAAGAGAAAGAGAGCAATAATAGATATTTGCGTTTGTTTTAACTTATTTAAATTTCCTTTTTGGTCATGCTCTTCATAGTTGACATCCAATTGCAATGTTTGCATCGTTTACTCTTCTCCTAAACACTGAGCTCATCCCTCCTTTTAAAATACTGAAACCCTGCAGTATCCTCTCCGGTCGAGGTTTTTTGTTTTTGTTTCTGTTAACATGGAAATAACTTAGTGTGGTTACATATGACCACACACTGAAGCACTTCAGGGAACCTTAACCTTAAGGTTCCCTGAAGTGATATCTGGAAGCCTCAGTATTTATAAGGGTGTAATGTCCTACCTGGGTCGCACTTACACGTCTTCTCCCATCCCTGTAACTGAGTGACCCAGGAGATGGGCTGCTGGATGGACACTTCTGAGCCTGCAACATGACAGCTTAGCAACACAAAATGACAGAGTGGCAAAAGTAGGGAGAATGAGAGGAGGAAGGTGGAGGGTGTTGGTTTGTACTCTCCCGAGACGCAGCATGTCACCATCCTTTTAATGGATACTAAAGCTACTTCTATGAACACTTTTTCTTTGCTTATATAAAATTTGCAATTAGCATGTTTGTTTTTGAATGTTTCCTAATTAGCATAATTACAATTATGACTAATACATATTCAAATATGCTCTTGTTGTATACACAGTTGTGACATCTTAAATCAGCTGCATCAATTAACTGAGTGGCAGGTGGCCTATTTTTTAAGGACTCATTTCTTTGGAATTCATCATTCATCATAAGTTAATCAGAAAAAAAAGTGCAAGATATTCCAAGCCTATATTTTATGCTTACCTTGGTTATGCTTAACAAGCACAATAATGAACTGGTTCCATAAAACAAAACTGGGTAGTGTAATTCCAGAATGACGTAGTGAGGGAGGAAGTGAACATATATCAAAGGATACATCCGTACACCACCAGATCTAGAGCCGATGGCCAGGATCTTCTGCACAGGGTCAAAGGCCAAAGCAGTGGGCTGGTAGGGGAACCCATGACGAACTGTCTGTAAAGGAAAGATACATGGATGCAGGTTTTATTCAAGAAAGATAAGTACACTGCAAGTCTTGATGGCTCTGTTGAAGTTCTTTAGATTTCATTGTTTCTTACGCAGACCCATACTTTCTGTGCAACATGCAACAAAGCAAACCCAAATCACAGCCAAGCACCATCCGTGCTTGACAGTAGATAGTGATGTTTCTTTCTTTAAAAGCTTAATTTTTACACCTGTAAACCATGTGAGCCATCGTCATGTATTTTTGCAAACACCGCCCTGGCTTTTTCCAGATTTTCTTTAAATATCACAGTCCTCCTGGATGTTCACAGACACAGACACAATCAGACAGAAACATAACTTGACATGGGGATTCAGCCTGAATGCCCTTGGATTTTCACACATTTAAAGATGAATAAGGATTATGTGGAAAAGACCTATGCGAGGCCAAACTCCAGAGAAGAATTACACGGAAAAAGCACGTTCTATTCATGTTACAATCATATTCTGACCTGAGCGTGTTTCCATAGACACATTCCAAAATCTGACAAGACGAAACAGCGTCTCACATACACCCACTCTGAGGAGCACTGCATGCTGTGCAGCTGTCTGCCATTAGTCATGCTAATTATCCAAGTGGAGCATCACGTGCAGTCACATTCTTTGGGGCATCGTAGAGGCATACACATTATCAGTGTTGAATGAAAACATTCAACAACATTTGAGCTTATCAAAAAACTACGAGATAAGGAAATATTTTTGTAAGCACATTAACTATATCAGATGAGGATAAAAACATCAAAAGAAAACACGACACTGTTACATTTATCTTTAAAGAAGACATCTCTCTACCATTTCTTCTTCTTACTGTTTTTCCAGCAGGGTTGAATGATCCAAGTTGAACCTACTTTTAGTTTATGCAACATTATGTAATTTTATGTATATACATTCACTGAGTGTATGTGTCTGTTAAACATACAAATCATTGAAGACTATTGTAATTTAAACTTGTATCATTGTGGTAAATCGCAGTACAAAAGTAGTTTTCCATATAATAATTAGAGTGTAACTGTGAAGTCATGGTCAAAAGGTTAATCATCCTTTTTTCAAGCATAAAAGTCATTAAAATGTACGGTATCTGCTGCTTTTCTTTCTCATGTTTCATAAAGGACTAATCAGTTCTTTATCATTCACCTTTGTTTTCATTGTGTTTATGTTACCTGTTCACCTGTGGTATTTGGGTCCCCATCCAGGCTCAAACAGAAAAGATGAGGCCAGCATGCATCCTGGATGGATGTCCAGTTTGAAAGCACATGCTGTTCTGCATGACATGCTCAGCAACTCCCTCCCCACCATCACCGCTGCGACCGCAGGCAGCTTTGTTTGGTTGCTACAAATGTATGCTGATATTGCGTTCCAATTAATTTTGCAAGGGTATAACTTTGGAAAAATATTATATCAATCAGTTAGGAGAAAAACGAAAAAAAAAAACAACATGAAAGGCAGAAAGTGAAATTACTGAGTGGTTCTGAGATTTGATGAGGATAATGAGAAACAACATGGAAAAACAGATTAAGAATGTAAAGTGATTCAGTAACATGATTTGCAATTTTGAGTCTGTATGCTTTTGCTTTACAAACAGCACAGACACAATAGTGTTCAAAAAATGTCCCTTGATATTGCAGTTTTCCTTTAAATAGCACATATCACAATATTCCTTCCACACTGCATCACATAAGGATAATGTGTACTTGATGATGTAAGATGGCATCAGCTTTTATTTTAGATAAACACACTTCATAAAAGAAAAGTTGCAGTTCTTCTTTGACTGTGTCAGGATGACTCGAGGAGAACTTTTCATTTTGTTTTCCTTTTAAAGTGATGAAGTGAAGCAACTTCCATTGATGTTGAATCCATAAAGAAATTTTTTTTAAAACAAGTTGCAAGAATGGTAATTTTAAAATATTCAAAGAGCACAAAGGATGTAGCCATTGTGACATCAGCCACTGATGTGTGGGGGATATCACTCCACTTCAAATGTCAGATATTGCAAAAGTCAAATCTTCCACCTGCATGCTTCCACCTGCATGCTAATCAGAAGGAGCTATTGATGACACTTTTTGTAATAAATCAAATTATTTATCGCAGGTTGAATTTTTTGTTTGTTTATTTTTATTGTTTTATTTTTATTTCTAGTTTTTGCCAAGGGAGTCTGTTGCAGCCTGAGATGGTCTGGATTCAAACCTTACCTAGAAACTATCAGGCGTATTAGCAGGATTAGCTTAGTTTGTTACATCACATTTACTTCAGGTATCATTTGGATCACTGTCACTGTTTCAAAGTTGATTTTCAATTTAAAATGAAAAATCTATTGGTGACAGGTCTGGCCTACAGGCAGAACAGCACCCAGACTCGTCTCCTGCAAAGTCATGCTGTTGTGACAGATGCAGTATGTGGTTTAGCATTGTCTTGTTGAAATATACAAGGCCTTCACAGAGAGAGACGTTGTGTGGATGGTGAATGTGTTGCTGTAAAACCTCTATGTACTCTATAGCATTGATGGTACCTTCCCCACACCACAAGTATGACTACAAACATTTATCATCAGAGATCGCAGGTCCACTGTCCACTGATAACAAGCTGGATGGTTCCTCTCCTCTTTACTTCACAGGACACGGAGCCCCTGGTTTCCAGAAGGATTATTAGATTTGGATTTGACTGGCCACAGAACAGTTTTCCATTTAGCTTCTGACCATTTTAGAAGAACTTTGGCCCAGAGAAGAAAGCAGCTTTTCTGGACCATGTTCACGCATGGCTTCTTCTTTGCACAATACACCTTTAACTTTTACTGGCATTTGTTGAATGGACAGCTATCTGTGTTTACTTTTCTAGCCTTTTATTTCCCCTGTTCCAGCTTTTTTGAAATGTGTTGCTGCCATCAAAGTCAAAATGAGCTGATATTTTCCATGAAATGTCTCAGTTTCAGCATATGATTTTTTTTCTTTATGTTCAACTGGAAAAATATATA
>JBAMYA010046156.1:0-11200 GCA_037176975.1 Arrhamphus sclerolepis | reverse complement strand
TATATTCATACCCACACAGCACACATACACCCCCCAACATACACACTGAAGATATAAACATAAAACATAAACATCTGCATGCAACGGTGATTACGTTACCATGGAGAGGACAGGTTTAATGGCCGCCAACACACACACACAAGCAACAGCTGGGCTCATCTCCATTTTTTCGTACAGATGTGACAGAACAACGAAAGAGGAGAAGCACTTCAGATGAAGCTAAACAACAGAGGGATGAGTCATGTGACAGCTGACGATAATTTATAACAGTAACACAAGGACAAAAAAGTCACAACTTTAGCAAAATCATAAAAAAATAATTTAAAAAAATGGCCCTAAAACCACAAATTCTTGTGGAAAATTTTGTTGTAAAAAGCAAATGTTTGTCCTAAAATCTCATCTTTTTTTTTTTGACAAAATTGCCACTTCTCCACAAAACTCCCAAACTTTAGTAGAAGTTTGTGATTTTTCCAAACCCCAGCTCTTTGACGTAAACCTGCTGCTTTGGATGGTTACATAGCGGTTGTCAGTTGTTGAGCATCACCTGGAGTCTACGTGCACATGTAGCTGCCACTCATCAGCAGTGAAACAAACACATGACATCATCACTGTCACTGTCATGTGAACATGTTCATTCCTCTCTTTCAGACCAACAGTCCTCCAGTCAGGAAGCCCATTCAGCCTTCTCCGTCATCAGGGAGAACAGCGCCTATCCTGCCTTCAGAAAGGTTCAGCCTGACACCCATCATCTCTGCCTCTAAACAGTTCTAGTCTTCCATGTTTCAGTGTTTTAAATAAATAAAGGTAAAATCTGGAAATAATTATCCTTGAAGGTTTCATGCCTCCTGATTGCTGAACTGTAGTTTGTCTGTTGACCAAGTAAAGATAATGAGGTGAATTTAGGAACATAGAGGGATACAGGCTCTGATTTTTTTCTTATTGTTTTTGGAAGTCTGTAGTTAAAATATATTATTTGTCTTCAACATTTTGTGTGTGTGTGTGTGTGTTTGTGTGTGTGCTAGAAACTAACCTACGATGCAGCTGTGATCAACAACCCTGGAGACTTCAACATAAGCTCAGGCGTCTTCACCTGCAGGACAGCTGGAGTTTATTACTTCACCTTCCACTCCGTTGCCAGGGTAACGCACACCTGCCTGCTGCACTATCCATCTTTCCATCAGAGCAAGCACTGACCGTGTTGTGACTCGTGTTTGTAGGTCAGCCTGTGTTTGGGAATAGATAGTGACGCTCTGGAAAACATGCTGGTGTTCTGTGATTACATCAGGAGGTACGAGCAGGTGAGTATCTGTGCACCTGGGAGGAAAGAAAAGCTTCTAGATGGTTCCTGGCCCCAGCATGCTTCTGATGAGTGACATGCAGCAGAACCCGCCCCCCATCACTGCTATCCACTACGATGCGTTCCAGGTGCTGTCAGGTGGCGTGGTCTTGCAGCTGGCCAGAGACCAGACGGTTTGGCTGGAATCTGTCCAGGACGTGCAGACGAGCGCTGAGACACGAGACAACAGAGACAAAAAGATCATCTTCAACGGCTTCCTGCTCTTCCCAAATGCAGCATAACGCCATGACGCCTGTACATCATTATTTGTACAACTTTCCATCTCTGGATTTGTTTTTCTGACTCGTCTACTCCTGTAAACATTCCCTGAACACTGAAATTAAAGATGATCATTTAATGTTGGAGCTGCGTGTTTGGTGAGAAATTATTCATGTGGACAGAAAATCACTGGTTCTGTTGTGGATTACATAATTAAACCTCTTCTTATTATTTAAATCTTAACATTATCTACATTATCAGCTGATCTCAGAAACCTTAATTCAGATCTCTGCAAGCTCACTTCTTTCTCTTTTCTCATCTCAGCCTGAAAAAGATGAAGTAGACCACCCTGAGTCTTTTTCTCTTCCTGTTTTTCCCCTTCCTCCCACCTTCCCCCAACAATGCTTTAAACAATCATCGTTTGGGTTCCTCCTTTAATACTAGAAGGTCTCACGTTTCATATGTTTGTTACCTTCTGTCCTAAAGTCGAGACCAGTTCCTGTAAGAATCTCAAATGTTCTGTCATCAATCACATCACAATCTTGAATGAAATGTTCAATAATAACCACTGCTATGATTTGGAAATAAGTGAATAAAATAGAATAAATAAATAAATAAATAATCAGCAACTTTAATGTGGTGCCACATGAAAAGGTTACTCCTCAGTACTGGAACTGCTCATTATTGATCAGATTATTGATCAATAATCTCCAGACTGACTCTGTTTTCACTTCACTTCAGTTCAATAATATTTTATAATTCCACAAAAGGAAATTATATATGTTATATAATATTTTATATAAGTTTTGAGTTTACTTTTGTCTGCAAAAAATGTTTGAAGGCAGCACTTTCAGGAATGAGAGGAAGTGAAACATTTCTTCTTTATTTTTAATTTTGACGCGTCCCCAGCTGACCTCTCCTGCCGTTACCATTTAATATAAACTTTATTTATAAAGATCTTCAAACCCCTACAGCGGACAAGTGCTGTACAGCAAATAAAAAATGTTAAAAATAAATAAAAAGAAACTTTCATAAAAAATAAACAAGGAACAGGAACAAAATTCTACATTAGTACAATAAAAACCTATAAGTGGATGCTCATTTATCTGTTGGATCTTCGTTTGTTGCCATGACACTGAAGTCAGGAGTGAGGTTGTTTGGCTCCATCTGCCTCAGAGAGCTCCAGTGTCTTCAGAGAGCTGGTGGAAGTTCTCAGTCTGCGCCTCCTGCAGCTGGAAGGAACCTCCTGCAGCTGGAAGGAACCTCCCAGAACTGCAGACACGAAAGCTGCTGAACCTTTGCTCTGACTCGTCTTCCTCTTCTGTCCACTGCAGGATTCTTCAGACTCTTTGACTGACTTTAAACTCCGGCAGGTTTTACTTGTTCTTCTCAGGTGAGTTTAAGACATTTATTAAAATTACTTTTTTTTGTGTGTGTGTTGCTTTCTTTTCTTTTTGGATTACAGGAGAAATTTAAAAATGTTTTGTTGAAGAAAACTCTTTTTCATTCTTTCATCTTGTCTCTTCCCTCCTGTTCTGACGCCTCATCCCTCTTTCTTTTTTCTCCTTCTCACCTGTCTGCTTACTCATCGATCATTTGTTTTCCATCTTTCAACCTCTACTTGCCTACTTCTTTCACCCCTTCACTTCTTCCTCCTTTCATTCTTTCTCCCATTTTCCTGTCAATCTTTCCTCCTTGTCCTCTTTCATTCCTCCTCTCATCTTTACTTATTTCTTCCCCTAACCCTTTTCATCCTCCTCATCAGGTTGTCAGTGATGTTCGGTCATTGTTTTCTTGTGATTGGGGCTCTGCTCTCATTGGCTGTACCTCAGCTGGTCGCCGTGGAGACGTGTCCAGCAGCAGGGATGCATGGGATACCAGGTGTGTGTTTGAAATGTGTGTGTATCTACAGAGGTTGCTGTTTGTTTTTTATGCTGTTGGCTGACCTGGATGACGTAATCTCAGGTATTCCCGGACTTCCTGGTAAAGATGGCCGAGATGGACGGAAAGGAGAGAAAGGAGAGCCAGGTATTGAGGACACTCACCTGTACACACTTAACTTGATGATTTTTTTTTTTTTTTAACCTGTCCTGAGCAGCAAATTAGACATTAATCAGTATTGTGGAACTGACAGAACCTCCCCGTACCTCGACAGATGCACTGCAAAGGAAAACTCTAAAATACAGTCATTATTATCTTTAAGTGGGAAGATTAGTGGACAACGCAGGCTGAGGGGACAGAAAGAGAGATCAGAAGGGACGGGGGACGGGGAGGGGGGCCAAGACAACAACAATAACAGCAGAGCAGAACACAAAAAGACCAAAGAAAACCTATTCACCAAAATGCATTATAATTAACAACTGTTTCTGACTTTAAAATAAACAACAACAAACAGACAAAACAAACAAAAAACAAGCAAAAAAAAAAAAAAACACAACCAAAAAGAACAACCCCCCACCCCCCAAAGCAAGCAAGCTGAAGGTCGTTAAAGCATGTGCACATATGCATGTGCACGAATGTACATATATAATGTACGTATATATATATATATATATATATATACAGCACCACGACTACGACCACCCATGTCCACTGAGACAACACCAGAGTTGGACAGGTTGTCTGATGATAATAAAGGATTGTTCATCACAGTGTAAAAACTGATTTCAAGAAAGTAAAAAAAACAAAAACAACAACAAGAAGTAGTGTGGAGTGAAGTGTTTCAAGAAGAATGGTCTTGAAACAATCCACATGCATCAGCATACTACTCACTGCACATCCATCGTCTGTCTTCTGTCTCTTCTCTCTATCTGTCCTGTCCTTTCGTGTTCCACTGTCGGTGGTAAAATCAGAGAGTCCTTTCTCATCCCCTCTGATAAAATCAGGTTTGTTTTTTTTTCGTTCGTGCCTTGAGTGGTCCCTGAACTAGAATGCCACTATAAAAACCTGTTGTTATTGTTGTTGTTGTATAATTAACCCATCAAACCTGCAAACTGACACCCAAAAATTATAATTTCTAAAAATACGGGTTTAAAATCACAATTGGTCTTTAGTTCACATGTTTAGTACCTTAGGAGACTGTTAAATCCACCCATCCATAATCTATACCTGGTTATTCCTATTCAGGATTATCTTGAGCTTAATCCAGCTCACTTCAAGCCAAAAGCAGGGCTACAACCTGGTGTGGTCACCAGTCAATTACAGAACCACAAATGTAGAATTACCAGTTAACTTAGTGTTTTTGGACAGTGGGAGAAAACTGGAAAAAGCTCGAGGAAGCAAAGGGAGAGCGTGAAAATGAAATGAAATGAAAGCCTTTGATGAACAGAGTTAAATCTCAGCAACAGTAAGATGAAGCTGAACAAGCTTTTCACGGGCACCAATCCCTGTCTCCAGGACCTCTGTGGAAAAACAGCTTTGACCCCGTGAAAGGTGAGAAAGGGGAAGCAGGGCCGATAGGATACCTTGGCAAACGAGGTCAGAGTGGTGAACCCGGGAAACCAGGCATCAAGGGACAACCCGGATCTCCAGGAGAACCAGGAGAACCTGGGTATGAACATCAGATAAATCTCCTCGGCAAAGTATGAATGTTCTAATGAGGACAGGAGAGACATGGCAGTACAATCTCATACTTTTCAGGACCACACTGTCTGGATGTTGAATGTCTAGCTGCTGTTTCTCTGAGATGATGTCACAGCTGAAAAACAGGAAACATCTAACAGGACTCAGAGTGGCAGTTTGATACAGGACATGGAAAATCCAGCTCTGGCTTAGTAGAGCTGCTCTGTGTCAAAATCCATCCTTTATAGATGAGTATGTTATGATTAGAATACATGATTAAAATACATTTTAATTTGGGATTTACAGTTCTTCATAGAAAATCCTCCGTTAAGCCTGTAAAGACTTTCACTTGAAATATTCGACCCAGAAAATTATCTACTTTTTAAAATTTGCAGTGCTTTTATAGCTTTTGAGCTCAACCATCAGCGCAAGCCATCAACACAATTTTATGATTTTGTTGCATAAAGAATGGATTTTTAGACTATTTGGTTGGTGCAGAATTCTCAGAAATTCAGAAAATCTATCAGAAAATATATCCGATATGGTACATTTAGCCATACAGGGTTGCAGAAATGGTCTTTTATGTTCACATAAAAAAGAACCACAAATGAGTATGAGTTAATGTCTAAAAAGGAGAAATAAATGCACTCATCTATCTGGTGTCAATAACAGACTCATCTACCAGGAATGTTTGAAACAGGATGCTTTTCCTGCCATTTAAGTGGCTTTTATATTTTTCATGATGATGCAACAGTTTTGCTAAAAACTGAACAAAAAAACACAGGTTCCTTTTCGTGGTGGCAGTCAATTTCCAAAGCTCCAGAATCCAACTTTTAGTATTTGTGTCCACAGCACTGTTGGACTCCAGCACCAGGCGGCCTTCAGCATGACCAGAGGACGCACTGACTACCCGGACAAAAACAGCGTCATTCGGTTCAACAAAGTCATCACCAATATCAACAACGACTACAACACGAGCACAGGACACTTCAGGTGAGGACGCCTGGTTGCTGATAGAAGACACCTTATCAGCAAAATGAATCAAGAACTGAATTAGGAACCTGTAGGAACCTGATATTTCAGTCTGAAGTAGACCTGGGCAGAATTTCAGTATGAGAGTTCAGACAAGGAATTGGCTTTATTTTTTAAATTTTTTTGATCAGTCATCTTTTTTGAGACATGTAGACCTTGGGCTCCAGCAGTTTTACTGCCTGAATATAGGCAGAGAACTGATTAATAATGTCGTGTTCCCTGAACCACTGCTCCACACCCCCCTGCAGCCAAGCAGAAACCACAACACCACCATTTTTGAAAAGTCTGGACTTCTAAATATAAATGAGTCTAAACCTTCAGCTCAATAATTTGAACATGTAACTGAACTATTTAAAAAAGAAAAAAATAAATAAATCTGCAGTTAAACAAGTTTTTAACTTTTTTTTAAACAAAAACATAAGGATTTTGAATAAGACAAGCAAAGGCAGCTGAAACTCCTGTCACTTCTGAAGCATGTCCAACCACATCAGTTCATTTATGGTCTTTCAGACAGTCTTTCTTGTCAGAATAATTAAAATCTAAAGTCTTTGAAGTGAATGACTGTCTTCAAGTTTGTGTGTTGTACTGCAGGTGCCGGGTCTCAGGAACATATTATTTTGTGTACCACGCATCATTAGAAGACAGACTCTGTGTGCTGCTGAAGATGGACAGCAAGCTGCTGATGTCGTTCTGCGATCATCGCCACTACAAGAGACAGGTACAAACATGAAGCAACTGTTCAGTACTCAAACACTGAATGGTACAAATACTTGCAGCCTCACAGTGTTTGACATAAGATTTTTTTGTGCATCTTATATTGCTTTCCTTTTATTTTCTACTATTTTTATTGCTGTATATCTGTTAGCACATGTAGGACATGAAAGACCAAGTTAGACTTGAAACACGGTTCAACGTTTTACTACTTTCCACCGAAGCAAAAGCTTGTCCCAGTAGCAGTAAAACTTAAGTGGAAATGAAATCTGCAAAGACATTAAGAATCAGATTTTTGTGAGTGAAACTTTGTGACCTGTACTGATTCCAGGTGACTTCAGGCGGCCTGGCGGTCTATTTGTCAAGAAATCAGGAGGTTTGGCTGGAGACGAAAGACTACAGAGGGATGACGGAGAAGTCCAACGGTTACAGCATCTTCTCTGGATTCCTGCTACACCCTCACTAATCTGCTCAGTCAAAATCACAAATCAGTCTCTTCCCTGTCTTTCTGCAGACTTATTCACATTTTTTTAAAAATAAAACTCTTCATGTCAAACATAAAAATTGATTTTCAAATTTAGATGTAAGAAAATAAAGAAAATATTAACAGTAAAAACAGTTCTAGACTCGAGTATGTTTTCTTAATTTTTATGGTAGATGCTACAACAAGTTGCCTTATTTGATGTGATGATTTAAAAGCATAGTTGTTTGAGGTTGTTTTTTTTTATATAAAAATGAATGAATGTGTGTGAAAGCAAATACTAGCAGATTATTTGGATGACACTTAGACTTTTAAAGGCTAAAAAATAACAGTTTTACGCTGTCCGTTTGTGAATTGAAATCCTGCTGAGTTAAAACAAACCCCTGCAATATTTTCACAAAATATAAAGCGGACGGAACTTGGCTGGATGGATGGATGGATGGATGGATGGATGGATGGATGGATGGATGGATGGATGGATGGATGTTAAGAGTGAAAATGCAAGGGGCTTAGCATGCAACCCTGTGGCACACCACTCATGTTTATAACACACCACAGAGTAGAGCCCTAGATACCAAAAAAATAACAAATCTATCCAGTAAAAAATGAAAATCAGTGGAGTTTAAATATCAACCAGAAGTGAAAACATGATTATCATCTAGAGCCAATTTCATAACAAAAAGCTACTGTGGAGCACATATTGACAATAATAGCTGTAAAACTACAGCTACTACTACAGACTACTATGTCATTGTGTCAACACGAATGAAGCTTAAGTTTTTATTCCTCGGTATATCAGTGTTTTATATCTTCATCCTGGTTGACTCCTCGATGTCCACTCTCGGAGTCTTGTTGCTCTTCGTTCAGCCACTAATACTGAGAAAGGAGGAGGATGAACAGTAAGATATATCATCGATTAAAGATGTAGCTACATGAGTATTGAAGTAAAACTTTAGTTACAGTGATCTGTAGCCTATATAAAGCCAGATTCAACATTTCTTCAGCAGCCTGGTGAAATTAAAATCATATTTTGTCAAAAACGCTGGAAGTGAATGCAGCATACTTCTTGTCTATGCTTCTCACTGAAAGGAGATCTCTAAAGAGCTACAATGAAGTCTGGTTGATCTGCAGAAGGCTGGAAAGTAATCTCAAAGTGGTTAAGCATCTGGTTAAGCATCTTCTACAAATGGAGACAGCTTGGTATCATGGCTACTCTTCCTATAAGTGGCTGGTTCAGTGAGATAAAGAAGAGATCATTGGAAACGTGAGTCATTGAACAAGCAGGGTGTGCATGGCAGGAAACTCTGGAGGAAGCTGCTGCTCCCCAGCTAGAAACAATAATGCATGTCTGAAGTTTGCCAATGAGCGCCTTTAAAATCTACAACACTACTGCGAAAATACTGATAGATGAAGGGTTGATTCATCTGTCCAGAAAAAATTTACCAGTATCATTTGCATCCAAAAATATTATCCCATTAGTGAGGCATGGTGGAGGGAGTATCATTGGGGATGGGAATTGAAAACCATTCTTGTTGAGAACTGGCTCCCAGTGTTTCAGTTCCTTGGAATTGTTTGTCAAATTTGTAAAAGATTCCCTATCCATTCCAGTGGGCGCGAATGACGTCACCACACACATCATAGCTTACACAAGCCACTCAAAATGCGTGGCGAGTCCAATGCAACCAGCAGTCAATGGTAAACATGGCACCCAAGCGGTACAGACGCTTAAAAGTCTACATTTCACTAAAAAAGACAACAAGGCAACTTGCAATACTTGCAAAGTGGATATTTCATTACATTTTCGATCCTCTCTGGACTAACATCAGTGATTCATTGGATTTGATGAATGTTTTTGTCACTGGTTGACGTAGTTTTATTTTTGAGTGCTCAGCTCATATTTCCTTTTAAAAAGGAAAATTTCTGTGGAATTGGCACAGAATAAGTTATCTTATTTTGTTAATTTCTGCAGAAGAATATTTATTTTATTATTATTATTAATAAAATTTTATACTGGTGATGCTAATCGACCTGGTTGTTGTCCTGTGTTTCCAAATCAGAATCATTAAGGAAATCGATAAAGAACCGAATCATTAAGCAGAATCGAAAAAGGAATTGGAATCGTAAAAACCTTATCAATTCCCATCCCTAAGCACCACTGATGTCACAAATTTGATAGATGAATGGCTCACAGCTCAAGGACTTATTTGCATAAGCATGAAAAATGACAAAATCTTCCATGTTGACCTCTTGATGTGACTTTGTGGTACCAGGTAGTCTGAGAGGTTACCAGAGGCAGCTTATCCATATGTAATACTGTCAAACAATCAACATCTGGGCTTGATTTGCACCCTCAGGGAACCAACTCCGTTCTGTTATTGAGGGGAAAATGAATTTCAGACGGGGCTGTTGGTGCAAAGGCCCTAAGCATCAAAGTAAATCCAGCACAATAGTTTCAGAAAAATAAAAATCCAAGGCAAGGCAGGTTTATTTGTAGAGCACATTTCATACACAAGAAAGAAATTAATTTAAAAAGATGAAAATAAAAAAAAATAATTGAAAAATTGGGCAGAAAAAGGATTAAAAACAAAGAACAGCAAACACTGCAGTAAAATCTGACTAAAGAAAGGTTTTTAGTTTAACTTTAAATGTGTCTGGAGTTGGAGAACATCAACATCCACCTCTTGGTGAAACCCAAGACCTTGAGCTCAGAGAGCTGCTGTAGAATGACATAAAACCCTTTTAAACGTGTCTGAGTTGAAGCAGTTCAAGAAATTCCTCCGGACCGTTGTTCAGGTCCGAGCCAAAGCTACCAGAAAGTTGGACATTGATTACTTGGAGTCATTGCTGCTGAAGGAGGTTCAACCTGCTATGAACTCTTGGGTTCACTTGCTTTTTCCACCAGAACTATGAATGCTTAGTGGATGTGTTCAAACAAGACAAGATCATTATAACTGGGTGGTTGTTTGTCTATCACAGCAACTGAGATCAAGATAACATCACATTTTATACAAAAAACAGTCAATTCATACTTTTGAGCCCACTGGGAGGAAAAATAAAGGGCATGACAGAAATTTCTGTTTCATAAGATGTATTACTGAACGTTCAAAAGCAAGAAAGTTGAACTGACAGCAAATATAAAACCTGAGAGATGGAAAGGAGAATCTGCCAAGCAGCATGTTTCACAGGAGACAGATATTAAAAACAAACACCACTCAGGTCACTGAGGAAATCAAATGTTTTGTGGAACAGATACTGACGTCCGAACTGAGGTCAGGAAAGTCAGCAGCAAGACTTTCTGGAAACAACTGCTTGAGTCTGAGCCAATAGAGGGGAAGTTGATAGAAAAACAGAACAAAATGTTAATTCTGAGGACAGATTTTTGTTTAATCGGAGAATTAAATGATGCTTCATCATCAGTTCTTTATCACACTTCACATTCAGCTATTTCACTTCTGTGTCCTGAGATGAACAGAGAAGAATTATTAGATTTACACGAGATGCGTACCAAAGAAAAGGACATGTGACCTCTGCATCTGCAGGATATCCTAGTTTAGTTTGAAGGATTAAAATTTACCATCTACCGATGAGTCAAATGTCTGTGCTGGGTGATGAAGATGATGCTGGTCAGTCAGTCTCCTGTTTCTCAAGTCACATGACTGTTTACAGAGAGAAAATGAACAGTACCTGCACCACATAATCCTTTGACTTCAGTGTAATAGTCTTTAAAGCCACTGGGTAGCAGAAGTTAATTAATAAAGAAGGTTTGAGGGTTTAGTTCATTAATTATCAAACAAAACCATGTGAATACTTTAGAGTGTAAACTATTGGAGGGAATGCTAACGTTCTCTCTCTGAGTTCTC
>JBAMYA010046155.1:0-11201 GCA_037176975.1 Arrhamphus sclerolepis | reverse complement strand
TATATATGTGTATATATGTATACATACACACACATATAATTTCACCAATTGAGTATACAAGAACATGGGAATATGGATTCAATTCAGTTCAGTTTATTTATATAACGTCTATTTACAACAAGTAGCCGTGGAGCAGGAAGCAGTTCTTCAAAATCTGGCACAAAATGTGACTTGACTAACCCCAAAAAAAGAATAATCGCTCCAAGTGACATATGAATCAATTGAAACATTGTGGTTGATATCATTACACTCTGGCTAGCAGGGACTGTTCTTTGTACAGCTCTCAGCTTATTTGAATAATACACAGTGACCATAAACATAACAGTTAAGATGCTCTGACTGGGAATATAGTTATCAAAGTACATTTGTATACCAAGTATTTACCTACAGCTGTAAGGGTGTCAGTGTACACTCTCAAAATCTTCACATCAGCACTCACCTTTCTGCTTATGTAGCAGAAATACTGCTGTGAGTGAGCCTTTGAGAGTGACAGGAGGTGAATTAGAGAGTGATTAAATATGAATTCTAATTTAAACTCTCATGTGTCTACCTGTCATTTATAGGACAGCACATTTGCAAACTAGAGAAGTGCCAGACAAGTTTCAGTATAAACACACACAGCTTGACAATAGTGGTCTCAAGCACAGATAAACAAATGTAGTGCAACAAATGCCAATCTCATGGTTCCTTTTCACATTTTAATTGCAAATCTATTATTACTCTCACATTTAAGTTGACCAAAGAAATAAGACTTTTTTTTTTAGAAAAAAAACAAAACAACAACTATCCACTTTTAATACCATAGGGTATAGTGAACAAGCAAACAAGAGGCACATCATGCATTTGTGCAATCAAACTGAATGTGATTTTCCAAACTCTGACACTGCAGAACTGGATGGAACACCCAGAAATCTGAGTCTTAAATTATGAGCGGAACTGAGTTGTCAGCTGCACATCTCTCCTGTCACCTTCAGATCTCCAGAGACTGATGCATACGGGGAGACCGGCCAGACCAAAATGAGATGGCTTTCATAAAAGAGGTAAAATATGAGAACATTAAAACACTGTACTTAATCCGTCCATTCAAATTAGCTCCATTAATCATAATTAATTTGCTACATTAGATTTCCCTACTAAATTACATGTGCTACAGAGGAATAATTGCCTTGAAGGATGCATTTCGTGATTCATCATCCCTCCAGTGTGGCACAGAATTTTCCCTGGTAATTAACAGAGGTGTGCAGAACCAGGAGGTGTTGACAAGCACAGACATGACATTGAAATTCAAATTTATGCAGGCCATTTTTTTTTTTAATAATTGGAAATGTGATATTTATTAAAACAGACCACCTTATAGAGGATGGCTAATTATTTGCAGGAACAAGCTAAGGGGCTGCACTTATAGGCTGATGACATATTCAACGCTAATAGATAAGTTAGAAAAAAACAAAAACAAAATCATCTTAGCTCCTGCAATGTTTATCTAATCATTTTAGTGTGTTTTTCTTCTTTTATTTCTTTGTCTTTACTAATGTATTCTTTTCTTTATTGGTGGCTGACAAACAGCACTACCGCTACCCGGTGGTTTGCAATGGTATTTTACTGGCTCTTTAACTGTTAGTGGAAACACGACGGCTTAAAGAACTCAGGAAAAGGAAGACTGTTGAAATTCCAGCCAAATCACCAATTACTACCGGGGGCTATAATAACTATGAAATGTACTTTTAAATCTTATGGAAAAAAAAAAATTCAAATGTATTTTCTTGAGAGCAAATATTTTGGTCAAAATTCCAGTGTAATAAGACCCTGTCACTTTTCCCAACTCTGAAATGAACTATCCTCAAACTTATCTGTACCCAACTTCACATCATGCTCTGTTTGCTTTGCCTCAGAAATGGGTAATACAAATTTTACCACCGCTGTCAACATAAGCACATCCTTTGGAAGAAGATTTGTCATAGCATGGAGTGTCTGACTCCACTTAAAAAACTTGCTGCTTTATTCAGAATTATAAAGGCAGGGTTGGAAAGATTCAAAAAATACATTTTAGCCAAATCATGTCAGAGACATTGCAGTAATACTTCAGGATTTTTTTTTTTTTTTTCTCAATGAATCTTTGAAAATATATTGATAAAACTTTCTCCTTTAAGCACAGTTTCTAGAGTAATGAAGCCTTGGAGTTGTCCTGTAAGGTCCTCTTTCAGAATTGGTGTCTGTATTCAACCAAGGCTGATCTGTGGGGGAAGTCATTCCAGCATTCAATCACAAGGTGTATTTGGCCAGCAGAAATCGATCGTGACATCTCTTGCTAATACAGCAGTCACCAAGCTCAAAGAGTAAGTTGAACCTTGAGATAAAAAAGCTGTTAAAGACATGCAACAGTAATTAGGTCCGCATGAGTTTTTCTCATTTACAGCGACATATTTCTTCCATTTACCATGTGAAATAATCAAATCATGTACTTAATTTCATTTTTTCCCTTTACCTGTAGGTAAGACTCCTGTTGAAGTGCGTGGTTTAATTGGAAATAGTTATATCTTAAAAAAAAATGAATAAAAGAAGGGGGGGGGGGTGCTCATAATGAACTTGGCAGTAATTGTATAAGTCCTCTGGTGGTCTGGGATTTTTGTGCTGCACACCACATCATTAAACCTGGCATCTGGCAAGCCAGGCAGGGGCATGTATTCATTTGGAAAAAGAGTGTTGTAGTGCAGAAAGGTTAAGGCAAGTCTTGTGCAAAAGCATCTCTTCAGGGGGAAAATGTTAAAACACCAAGAAAACAAACACACTTAGACACACAAGCACACATAAAACTAATGAACACTAAACATCCAGAGTGAAGTTTCCTCAAGCCCATAAATTATAAGTCATTTATGTTGATGTAAAACCATCAATCATGTACCATCCTAATCACCATCAATTTAGACACTGCACTTGTTTTGACATGTAAGGTATAATGTCACAGCTAATTGTTCTTTATCCAATATTCAGCTCAAGATGATTCAACAATTAACTTACTAACCTGTATTAACCTCCAAGTATTTGATTGATATTCTCATCAATGTTGGGTAAATTCTGTCCTTGTGTTCAAATATGGCTAATGGACAACAAATGAGTCATATAGGATGTGGAACAGTCATGGAGTGGTAGTGTTGCATGAGCCAATTTGAGTCGCTGCCATTCCAGTCAGAGTAGTTGCACCAGAGGCGCCAAGCAAAAGCTTAGAAGCACCCTTCTGTGCTGTAAATTTTTTTAAAAAAGAAACACCACTATCATGCTCCTACTTGTACATCGACATCACATTAACCCGCAGAGAGGGTGGGTAAGAAATTCATGGTTTTTGAAGAGATTTGAATCACATATGAGGAAAGTATGAGTCTACAGTATATGAGTCTATAATATAATATAATATAATATAATATAATATAATATAATATAATATAATATAATATAATATAATATAATTCAATAAAGAACAAGACATGATGAGATATACTGTAAGTCTTTAAACAACAGACTACCATTCAAGTGATCTAAAAACCTTTGGGTAAGTTTGTTATTTTTTATGAACTCAGTCGAGAAGGTGGCACTTCCCAACACTCGCTGACGCTTTGCTCTGAATTTGCTGCTGGTGTGACCTGAAGTCAGAGCAAAGTCACTCCAAAACTGGGAGGCAAACCATAATCTTGCCTTGGGCACCAAAGTGGCTCTGCTTAAGAGGTTACTTTGATCTGCTCTCAGCACACTTGTTAGGGCTTCTGTGACTGTTATCATCATACTCTGTGATCTCTTTATTCCAATGTGAAATTGATGCTTATGAAATCAACACCCAAACAAAGATGAATGGGTAACCCGACCATAAGCTCCAGTTAAAGCTCCTTCAAGCTCCAGAGAGTGTGAATAGTCACATGTGATACTAATTGAGTCAAAGGAAGTCTCTGGATCTCTTTTTAAATTAAATTAAATGTAATATCTTTGTACATTTTCAAATATTCATGATCCATCCCTGAAGAGATTTTGAAATTCTATATAGGGCTGATGGAACAATAACAACATAAGAAGCGTGGCCTTTTGACACGCTGTACACAATCAACGGCACACAGCAACACTGGAGGTCATGGATCTAACCAGCAAAGGGCAGCTTCTGTCATTCATTCCTCCTACAAAGGAGAGGAGTCTGTTTAAGCTTAGCCATTAGAGAGAAATTTATGACTCTTTCAAGAGAGCCGTTGTGTCTGTCTGTTTTATGGTTGGGTATGTGCCTCTGGGTGGTTGATACATCACTCTCATCTTAGCCTTTATTGTGCTTAACACTGCTGCGTCACAGGAATATGTCTTAAACCACAATATGTTGCACAAGAAGCAATCTCAACGGTTGTGTATAATTTCACTGCAAAAATATTATTAATAATAAGAAAAATAACTTATTCATATAACATACATATGAACACTAGAATGATTTTATTATGAGAGATTTTATTTTATTTTAAGAGTATAGGTTACATGTGCAAGATTATTGTGCTTTGTAATGTTGGAAGAATGGACAGACATTTAGCATAAAAAAGTGTTTTAGCAATAGAAAGTTTTTATTTTGTTTCTCTTTTTTCCCCTTTATTTATGTATATTTTTTAAGAGATAACTATATCACTGAACTAAATAACTAACTAAATTCTTGTCCTTTGTATTGTAAGTTGCTACCTGTCTAAATTCCTCCCAGGGCTTTTGTAAATGTTATTTAGTTATTTTCATTCAATGTGAGAACCATTATGAGATGAGTATAAGTGACTACATCAAGCTTGATAAATAACTTGATCCTTAAAGTATGGAAAACTGCAGCCCCTCATCTGACCACTAAGGGCCACATCAAATATACAAATGTGTTGCCAGCCTTGACTGGCCATTTACAATGGTATGGCTAGTTGAACTGCTAATTGTATTATCAGTCTGCTGTAACAGACCTTTGGTTGGTATAAGAGGGTCTGGGGCAAAGAGAAATGCTATGAGCCAGAAGCCAAACAGACCTTCTGGACTAAGCCCTGCACCAAGTTGGTCATCAGTTCAGCTGACTGCTCCAGGGTCAAGGTGAGCCATTTTTGTCCCCACACAATCCAAAGCCAACTTGAAAGGGCCTCTTTTGAAAACGTTGTCAATTTATTTATAACCTTCAAAGCAAGTTTAAATAGAAAGGATAAAAGAAAAAAAAATACAAGTTGCATTCACCTGTGCCCATGCAGCTATATTTTGTATATTGGATGTGGTAAAATTAAAATGTCTGTCACTGTCAACTCTAGTCCTAATATGGAATAATGGACCTGAATTGTATTGTGACTGTGGTATTCAAATCATTTTGAGAAACAAGATGTCTTTCCAAATACCATGTCCGATGTTTTAGAAACAATTTCACATCCCTCACCTAGACATTATTTCACTCGTGTTTCATCACCAGCTTTTTGTCTCTGCATTGAGGAACCTTTCATGTTGCTTCCTTTCCTTATCCTACAAAAAGACAGCAACCAATCTACTGAAGCTTTAATAATGCAGTAACAGAACATTCACACTGTCAGAAGTAAACCATTTATTATGTTTTAGTAGTTTAGTATTTCTTAGTATCTCTATATTTTTTTTGCATTTACGACAATTGATGCTGTAAAATCTACTGCACAAATGAATGCTTCATCTATTCGCTCAAGTTACATCTTTCTTAACACATTTTTTAATTCATTTTTGAGTTTTCAACTCATGTGCTCCTTATTATATATATTATGTATAGAATCAATTTTCCTGCCTATACCACCAGGGCACAGACTGCAAAAGATTTAATCTTGAGTTCATTCATAATTATTATCATCCTCACAATGTCTTCTGCATGTCTGACCTCCCTGTTCCATCCCCAGCTTTGCCACTTCCTCTTTCCTTTCATTCCTTTTTTTCTGCTCACACACACACACACACACACACACACACATTCCCACCATCCACAACATCCACCTCCACCCTCCATCACCGTGGCCCTGTCTCCTCAGGCTCAGGATTCTGATGAAATGAAAAGTGTTGCCAACAATTATTTTCTTCTCCTGTTCTCCGGCTTTAATCTTTGCTCCTTTCCCCTCCCCTCCCCTTCCACAAGCCTCAACAATTAATGGAGCTCTTCAGATTTGTGAAAAATCCCTCACCTTGACGAATTATGACACTGTAGGGCCATACACATTATCACAACCCATTTTTTAACAGAAAATACAGTGTGCATAATTTTAGAGGAGTGAATGTTTTTTTTTTCCTGCTTTGCAGAACACATGTGTAATTTGAATTTTGCCAACTCATCTCTCTTTAATGCTGCAATAAAACATGGTATGCTTTTCCTACAGGGTTGTATAATGTGAAAATGTCAGATCTCTGAAGCTGACGACTGTGGAAATTAATTTTCGGAGCACTGCTGCAACCAAAATAATTTCTAACATTAGCATGGAAGACTTGATTTCACCCTCTCAAATGGGTTTCTCTTGGTGTATGCTGAATGCTGCTGAATGCTTTGTGTTTTGCTGTTTTATAATCCTTTTTTTTTTTCTCTTCAGGACTCTTCCTGCGTACAGACAGGACCCTGTGTACATTAATTTTATGTGACTGGTATAGAATGGACTGGTGACCTGTTCAGGGTATATCACCACCTTTCGCCCAAAGTCAGCTGACTGACCTCTGTGACCCTGAATAGGAACAAGCAGGTATAGATAATGGATGGATGGATGGAGCAGAGCCCCAAAGCCCCTCTTTTCTAAATTCAGAACATGTGCTGTGGAGACTTGTCATGGGGCCCTCATTTTATGAAGAATTGTATGCATGTTTATGCACATTATGCATGCTAAAATTGTACAAGTTGGAACTGCAAACAGAAAATACAAAAATGGAAAGAAATAAATTTTGCAAAAATACTTATGTGGCACAAATGAGTTTATAGGCACGAGTTTGGTTCTCTAGTTATTAAAAAAAAAAAAGCTTCCATCAAAATGGCAATAACACCCCCCCCCCTTTTTTTTTTTATTTTTTATTTTTTTGCTGCATCTACAGATCACATGATTACCGAAAATAGTTCCCTTGGGCATGAAGTAGCAGGCACAACCGAAGGAGTTATTGTCTTGAATAACTTATCAAAAGTTATGGAACTCATCCTTGTAATCAATTAGACATGGTTGCCTCCGCATATAAGGGGCTCTCTTTGCAACAATTCATAGCAGACTTCTGTCCCTTTTTTGTGTGAATCTAATGATTGCTCGAGTTAGCCTGAAAGATGAGACCTGCATCTAGACAGATGTAGTCTGAAAACAAGCCATAGGGCCTCCTCATCCAGAAGGCAGGACCAACTGTTGCTTTTCAAAGTGAAAGTTTACCAGATGTCCCTTACCATTTGTAGATGAGATGGACCTCATCAACCACAATCCCTAAGAGACTGTACTGGAAGTCCACAGGCCTCATTTATAGTTTTGTTGTGTACGCACAAAACAGGGCCTGAAAACGAAAGTCACTTTCCACACAAAGTTCGGTTTCTATAAAAAGAAAAAAAGGAAAAAAAAAAGAAAACTTGACAGGAGAATTTGTGCCAAGCTTTTATCTTGTGCATGCACGTTTTGGAGGTGGAGCAAAACGGCGATGCAGATGGTGAAGTGGTGAATTGAAGCCGCATTTATCTCAGACATTTAACGCCAGTTCATATCAGACTTGTAGTCTCGCGTCATAAACAGTCAAGCCTATAGTATCACAGTTGTGTTCTTGGAGTGATCCATTTCATAAACACTCAGGATGTCATACGTTTATAATCAAATTATATTTTATAGTGGTGGATGTCACTGATTGACGCACTAATTGTGAAAATGTGTGTACTAACCTCTGAGTAATAAACAGTTCAGAAGTGCTCCTGTGTAATGGATGCACTGGCACTCCTGGAGGAATAATGAATCAGGATGGAGAGCGTTTTAGGGGCCACCAAGATTTCCTGGCTAAAATGGGATGATGACTGATTAATAGATATTCCTCTTGGATGTGATGAAGTGGGTTGAGCGTTAAAGAGACCAATTCGATAGAATCTTGGGACACATTGACCACTTTTGGGCTTCTGGCAAAAAATGGCTCTTTCTAATGGCAATTAACTGACAGGTATGTGTTTGATATGATTAACAATATAAAATGTTAAATTGGAGGCATTTTTAACATGATCAGTCATTACATCCAGTTTCCTTACAGTGTGGAAGAAGAACAACATTAAAAGACATTTTACAGCAATGTTCAGTTTCACAAATTTAATCGCTGCAGTTGACTGATAAATTTAGTGGCATGATGGCCTGGCTTGATGCAGAGAACAGACAGGAAGCCACATGGATGTGATAGCTGGTAGCAGCTGATTTATATGCAGAAAGCATTCACAAGGTCCTTTACATTGACCATTTATGTTAGAATATGGATGTGTTGAGGGTGGAATATGCAGCAAATCAACCTGCACAAACTTCCAAGTGGACTGCTTGCAGGTGTGCATACCCATGGTTTTATAAATAGCCATTTTGTTTTTGTGTACCCCAGTTTAGTTTTTGTGCAACAGTTAATTTTTAGTAAGGATCTTATGCACAGTTTTATAAAAGAGCCCCCAGGTCTTTAACTGTTGATGACAAAAGCTGGTTTAAACGACTATGGATCCTCTGCTGCAGCCATCTTATTTGTTTACTATCCAGACCACAATGTCTCAGCTCTGTTGTGTTAAGCCTACCCAGTTCTCTGCAAGCATAGAATGATGTGATTGGTTCACTATGACCATAATTATTGACCTTCAATGGAGAGTAGCTAGACTGACCTACTGAGAAAAAGTAAATCTACTGGCAGTACGTCTAGATCTCTTGGCTAAACTAGAGTACAAAAATAAATTTAAACCTGACAAATTAGTGATGATCTGGATATTTTAATATTTTTGATTTATCACTCAAGTTTTGTACCTGGACTGTGGTAAAAACTTGAATTGGAAACCCTGACGTTGGTCGTGAATGCAAGCAGTGAAGTTCTCAAGCAGTTGTTCTTGATACTTGACGTTTGCAGTTATCATCAGGTGTGTGAGGTAGAAGAGAGAGGGGAACTCTGTTCAGGTCTCACAATTTTGCAACACAGCAGGAGGGAAAAAAATGTGAGCATTCAGACAGACCTTTAAATACCAACATTTAGACATGAACGTACTAAATGGAATCTTTAAAAGCATCTAGCATCTTCTTCATCCTGAAGCTCGCTGGCTGCTCCTTCATATCACCTGTCTCTTCAGTCCTAATTCTATAAATCTTAAATATTGTTTGACATGAACGTAGGTCTCCTAAAATCCATGATTATTACATTTGTTTTGTTCACATCTAAGCCGAAATGATTCTTCTCACGCTTTGCCAAAAGAGTCCATCAGCTCTCTGTACTCAGTCTCTTGTCCATCACTGATACACCCCACAACTGTAGAGTCATCTGAGTATTTCTGCTGATGACAGGGGTCCTGTCACAGGACTCTGACTTGTACTGGATGTCCGAGGTGTACTGAGTGAAGAGAAATGATGAGAGTACAGTCCTCTGTGGTACTTCTGTGCTGCTGACCACTCAGTCAGACATACAACCATTCAGTCTCATAAACCGTGGTCTGTTTCTCAGGTAATCAGAAATCCAGGTGATTGTGAAGCCATCCATCTGTGTCTTTAAAAGTTTCTTACGTGATTAAGCAGGCAATTGAAGAACATAATCCTCATGGTGCTGCCTGCTTTGTCCAGATGACAACGGGTTCATTGAAGCCATGGCATCTTCAACTCCAACCCCGCAATAAGCACACTGCAGTGGGTCCTGGAAGGTCGTTGTTTGCTTACTCGAGTGGACCAATAAAAGTCTTTCTAGGAGTTTCCCAATGTTGGATGTTAGGGCAACAGGTCTTTTGTTATTAGGAGAAGATGGATGAGATGTTTTTGGTCCGGGAACAAGGCAGTCTTGCTGTCTTCCACAGCACCGGAATCACGCCTCTCTTGTTGGGGAACCACTTTGCTTTTGATTTGATTTTACAATGCAAACCAGCTTTCTGCTTTTTAAAGTTTCACTCAAAGGTGTATTTCTTTCTTTTCAAAAGAAAAAGAAATTGAAATGGGCATATTATTCTCATATTCTAAGTTCACAGTTTGTTTATTGGCTGCTGGACATTCAGTCATCAGATTTAATTTTAAAAGAAATCATGTATTCTCACAAAAAGTTTGAGTTTTGACTAATGCATTTGTTTTTAGACCTCTACATGTTTAGATAAAATATTGTGTTGACTTTGACTTGTTGATCCAGAAACAATAGTTTCTGCTGATAGCCAGTGTTTCTACCGCTTTCTGCAGGCTTATAAATTTGCAAAATTCAAAAGAGGAGTTCATGGACATAAAAATTAATGACAGCATCAGTTATTCTGTGCTATCTTGCGTTTAGTGTTTTAGTGATATTCAAAGTCAGAGAGTAATTTTTAAATAGACTTTTAGAAGACTTAGTTAAGGATGTATTCCACTATTTACTAACTGCCAAATACATATGACTTGGTGCTTTCCAGACAACATAAATAACACTGCACTGTGTGTAAGAACATGGGTGAGTTGTCACCAGTCATGTATAGATTACAAGGTTTTGCTGCATGCAACGACTGTAAAGCCTACCTGGTTTTGCTGAGGATCCTTCTTAATTGAATGCATGGATGGCTGGAGAAATGGATAGAGTTTGGGGGCTTGGTAAGTATGCCTAAGCTCATGAAAATTTCTAATATATCCTATGGAATCCCCAGCAAATTATTTTCAAAGTATGATTAATTGTGTCTGTCAAACTTGCACACTCACACACAAAAGAAAAATCAATTCCTGGCAACAGTGCAAATGCACTACATGGTAGAAGGTGGAAGGCTAATGTATAGAAATTTTTCATTTGCTAGACTCCACATTTAGTATTAGTACATTACCTTTGATCCTCTTCCACTATAATGATGATGATCACTGAAATGGAATACAAAGGTTATAAATACATTGTATTAAGTATCATTTTAAAGAGCCACATTTTTGTTCTTTAAAACAAAGCACTTTGACAAGTGGCACTGTAACATTTTGGAAAAGGAAAGTTTACTCAACTGAGAGTTTAGAACTGAAAACAACAAACGGTAACAACAAAAGGTATAGCTGATTATTACA